>JANIPM010000008.1:60472320-60487492 GCA_027478405.1 Erythroxylum cassinoides
TAACAAGAAAAATTAAAAATTTAATTTATTAATAAAAATTATTAATAAATTATAATAATAAAATAAGAAATTGATTATATTTTTAAAATATTATTGCATAATAAATAAAAATTTCTTGAAAGACTTAATTTACTTTCATATTAAACTTATAACTATGTTATTAACAATATTTTAAGATAAGCAATTATTTGACCAAGTGAGGTTATAACCCATAGTTTTAATGATAACAAAAATGTTATATCTTATTACTATTTTTTTTAATCCTTGATGATATTAGTAAGTTAATATGTGAAAGATCAAATTCAATATAAAGATCAAATTGAACAAAGGAGCCTATTGAATAAATTGGGCAATCAAAAGATGAAAAAATTCTAAAAAGTGAAGCATTTATTCAATTTAAGTGAAGAACAAAGAATAAGAAGAAATCAAGCACGTCAGGCTTTTAAGCAAAATCATTATAATCATTTTTGTAACCTTATCTTAATAATTTTAACTAATTAAAGACTCAGTTATTGCATGATCATTTGCACTTGGGACATGTTGTATATACTTTATCACAACCAAAAGGAAATCTAGGAAGATTTTAAAGATAATCCTTTAATGCATCAAAATACTTTTTGAGAGCTTTTGAAATGGTTTTGAATCAATTTTTTTAATTAAAAGAGTGTGCTTTAATCTTTGAAAGAACTTGTGTTTTAATCTTTGAAAGAACTTGTTTTAGGAAGTTTGGTTAATCAATATGAGGATTTCGGTGACCAATGTTAGGGTTTTGGGTATACTGATAGCAAGGTCGGTCCTGACGTTTTATAAGCCCTGGGCAAATAAAAAAGGTTCCTATTTTATCTTTTTTTCTTTATTTATGATACTCAAGAGTGGGCTTTTATAAAGAACAAAAGAGGTAAAATAGAGATCTTTTTGTTGCTTTTTATGAAGATCAAGACTTTTATAAAGAACAAAATAAAATAAAATGGGGCCTTTTTTGTTGTCTATTTTATTCTTCACGAAACTGGGCCCTGGGCAGGTGCCCTGCCTGCCCTTGCCCAGGACTGACCATGGCTAATAGACTAGCATGATATTGTGATCAATCCATGCCTTTTTGAAAAAAATATTAAGAGTTTATGACCATATTGAATGACCAATGTGGCACAATTATTTAATTAATGTACTAGAATGGTTGACCAATATGACTATTACTAGTTATTATAATAATAGTCATTATAATAATTAGTTTTTGTTTCTAAGACTATTTTAGGTTAATTTGAGAATAAATAGATCATATGTGAGTTTTGGAAAGTTTTTTGGATATCCTCAAGAGTTTTTAAGAGCCTTGAGAGGATAGAAAATACATGTTTTTATTATATAACACATACTAAAACTTTGTTTATTGTTGTGGGCAAGAAAAGTAGTTTTTGAGTTGTATACTCATTATGGCTAGGGAAATTTCTTGGGATATACTTTGAGAGGGTTTCCCTTGACCTTGAATCATATTTGTAAATGGTAACTCATCAATTATGGCATTGAAGATGTTGCATGGTTGGTTCTTCTTCACCCACTAAAGGAAGAAGATAATAAATCTCAAGTGGAGCTTTCGAGAAAAAAAAAGGATTCCATTAAGATTCAATAAAATAACATTGTGATTTCAAGATCCATCAGAATGATTTGTTTTATCTTATTATCTTTATTGGCTATTGTTAGGTTTCTTATTCTTAGTATGAAATCAATTGGGATTGATCTAGGTGGGATGAACTTAGAACTATAATTTTAGCTTGGCTATTTGATTTAATAATAGACCTAAGTTCTAATATAAATTGTTTATGATTACTTATTATCATAGAGTTAACATATGCTACCATTTTGATTCATATTTAGATTTCATACATAGGGATGGAGAAATCATATATATGAATAGATCGTAATATAAATAATAAGAGTTATATGGAATCTTAAAGATATGACTAAATAAATATTATAGATTAGTGTCAAATCTATCAATGGAATTTATTGAAAGAGTTAATCCATTCTTGAGGTTTTTTATTAAAAAAGATTTCAATTAATCAACTTAAGTTAAGAGTTGCATGTCTTGAGAAAAAAACATGGTTATAACTTTAAAATTTCTATCAGTTCATGAAACTAAGGTTAACCATTAAATAAAAATAAATTCAAGTATAGAAAGATTATACGAGATTCTAAATCTAGATCTTAATTATCCTTATTTGTTTCATTCTTGTCTATTATTTTAGTTTATTATCTTATACAAGTTATTTTACTTTCAAATCTTGTCATTTAAATTAATAATTTGCTTGTTAGTTTAGATAACAGAAAGATAGTTAGTACTAATACTTATAGTCCTCATATGATCAACACTCGTATTCACCTAAGATATGCTATAAGAATAACAGGTTCACATGTTAAATGATCTTAAGCATAGTTTTGATCGAATGCATACATCAAAATAACTTTTTATTATTGTTATTCTGGAAAACAATATTAGGAAAACTCTATCTTTATTAATCTAATCATATTCTAAATTTATTTATTTTATAATTATCTTTCTTCATTTTTTATTTTTTATATTGAATTTCATAATTGAAGTACTTAAGATTACTGCTATAGAACATAAAGAAAGGATAGTTGGGACAATGTATTATAGGGGATTATGTTAGGTAATCAATAATGGCAACATAATTAACATTATTAAATAAATAGTAGAGGCCAATAATTTTTAGACCAAACCTAATATGATTCAGATGGTTTAATAGCTTGTGAAATTTGATGGCTTACCAAATGAGGATCCAAATGCACACATCACCAACTTTTTAGAGATTTGTGATACATTCAAGAATAACTGAGCTTCAGATGATGCAATTTGTTTGACATTATTCCCTTTTAAATTGAGGTAAAATGCAAATTTGTGGTTAAAGTCCCTACCTTTTAGATTCATTATCACTTAGGACGGGCTTAAAGAAAAGTTTTTATATAGGTATTTTCCTCCAATACAAATAGCAAGACTAAGCAATGACATCTTCTCCTTTCTATAACTAAAGGGTAAGACAATGAGTGAGATGTGGGAGAGATTAAAGGAGTTATTATTAAAGTGTTCTCACATTGGACTTTATTTGGGACTATAGATATAAACATTTCATAATAGATTATGTTATCCAACTAAATAGTTGATTGATGCATCATTGGCTGTGATTAAAAGCTTTAAAACTCTAGAGGCACTATCAAAGTTCATTGAAAATATTTTTATAAGTAACTAGTAGTACGGGAATCTGAGGCTAAATAAACTATTGGGCAGTATTAAGAAGATTGACAATATAAGTTTGATAGGTCAACCAATGAAAGTGATGAGATGTAATATTTGTAGTAGTGGACATCCTAATCATAAATGTCAAGTTCCTAATAATATAAGATAGTTGACTGGGCCAATTAATTTTATGAGAAATAGATTTCAAAATAAATCTTATCGTAATATTTACAATCCTAGGCAATGGAACATCCAAAATTTTTATGGAATAATCAACTTGCACCCAAATTTAAGCAACAACAACAAGAAGAAAGGAAGCCAAACCTTAAAGAGCTCATGAAAAAATTCATTACTGCATCTGAGGCTTGCTTCTAAAACTAAAATGTCTTTTCAAAATCAACAAGTCTCCATCCATAACTTGGAAGTTTAGATTGGATGGCTTATTAATCTTGACTTTGAAAAGTAGTAAGGCACTTTGTCTAATAAAACTAAGCCAAACTAGAGAGAGTAAGTGAATGTAGTGACTTTAATGAGTGGAAACGAGCTGGAAGTTAAAAAGAAAGAGAAGAATGTTTTAAGAAATAAGGAAGTCGAGAAAGAGAAACAGAATGAGGAGGAGCCAAAAAAGGAACTAGTTACAGAGTACTAACTAAGAATTCCATAGTTGTATAAGCTTTAGAAGGATAAAAAAGATATATTTGATAAGCTTTTAGAGCTTATTAAATAATCACATATTAACATACCTTTGCTAAAACTCTTTCATAAATGCCAAAGCATGCTAAGAACTTAAAAGATCTCCTTTCAAATAAGAATAGGCTTGAGGCATTATTGATTGTAACATTAAGTGAGGAGTGGTCCATTGTCTTACAAAATAAATTAACTAGAAAATCAAAGATTTAAGGAGTTTCACTATTCCTTGTAATATTGGTAGCTTTTCAATTGAAAATGCATTATCAAACTTAGGTGTTAACATAAACTTAATGCCTTATAACATGTTTAACGACTTAGGATTGGTTAAACCTAATCTAACTAGGATGGGAATTCAATTAGTAGATGGATCAATTAAGATTTCTAGGGTTATTATAGAAGAAATGTTGTTAAAATTGAAAATTTTATATTCTCAGTTGATTTTATGGTTTTGGATATGATGTAGAGGTTCCTTTAACCTTATGAAGACCATTCTCATTTATAACTAAGGCTATTATAGATGTGCATGGCAAGAAATGGATCCTAATGCTAGAAGATGAGCAAATAGTTTCTAGGATATCCAAAGACATTAACCAACCTTTTAAACAGATGATAAATATATCTATTTAGATGTGAATGATTTTGAAGTTTCACAAAAGATCTATTTGAGACGTTATCATGTAAGGAGAAGAAGTGGACATGGATAATACTATTCTAATGGAGCATGTGACATGCTTAGAAGCTAACGAGCCTATGGGTTGGAAGATAACTTTAAGCTTAAGAATGCCTTTCCATATCTTCCTTGTGTTTAATTTTTTGGAAGGCAATGTTGACCTTATACAACAAGGACATAAAACAAACCCTGTGTTAACAAATTGGAAAGAGTATGACATAATCATGTAGCTTTCATATTCATGTTTAAAGTAAAAATAAGTTTTATAGTTTAAGGAAATACATACCTAATAAGGGGCATATTCAATCTGTGTTAGTCCCTTATTATCTTTATTTCTTTGAGTGTTTAACCATTATCCAACATAAGCTCAAGTTGCCTCCATATCCTCCCTATGTTCCCCAAACATAGACCCATTTACCCTTCATGTAAACAAATTTGAACATGACACATTACCATTTTTGTCCTATGCTTATCGATAATAAAACCTACTAAACAGCAAATAGAACATCATCTATAATGTCACTTTCTTCTTCATTTTTCTCTTGATCAATCTCACTTACATTTAGCTCCTTACCTAATTTCAACCCTTAAATCCATTCCCATCAACTTTTCACTCAATTGAACATCAAACTTTAAAGATTTGTTAGTTTTACATCAATGAATACTCTATTTTTAGCAATGCAGGGTTTTTGGGTTAATGTATTTTTGGGTATTTACTTTTCATTCATTTCTCATTATGGATTGATTGAGTGTGAATTTTTTTTATTTTAATATAGGAATTAATGGAACCTAACTGGCAAGGGAGTTGTTTTAGGTTCAAACTAATGCATTTAACTTGAATTCATTATGTGAAGTGTTATTTTATGAATGTATAGGATGGTAATTTCACTTCGAGGATTTTCTTCTTGGGGAATGATGTTATTGAGTGCTTCTTTAGAATGCCATACTCTTTTGTACTCTAATTTCAAGTAATTACTACTGTTTATAAATAAAAATTGATTGAAATTAGGATTTGAGAAATTTTTATAGGATGTTAATTGAATGGACATATGTGTTATTGATCATTGCCTAAATTGACATAGGTGTTATTTATCATTGGTCATTCTTATGTTAAAATTGCATTGGACTTATTGTTTTAGGAATTGAATTGCATAGTTTAAGTGTAGGTTACCTTTTAAGTTATTTGTTATTACGTTAGATTTAAATTAGCATTGAGTTTGTTTGGTTGTTGATTTCATTGTTGGTTATTCTTTTAGGGATTAGCGTAATTTGAGTTAGAATCATTCTTATTTTTTCAGTTATTTTATTTTTGTTTGTCAATTGAGTTCCAATGTCAATTTAGTTCCAATAAGATAACATGGTTGACGTGGCTGCTATTTTGTTGGCTAATCTTCTCCCTTTCAGATTATATATCAAGTATAATGAGATGAACAGAGGCTTTAGCATATTATAGGTAGGAAAAAGAACATCCTTAACAGAAAAAGCATAGAGATGCTTCTTCTACCTTGACGGACGTAACTCATGGGAGCTCGAGCTTCAAAACCTGCTTATTAAGGATATCTGAGCTGATGTGCTACCCATGGAATAGCCTGATTGTCCATTCCTACAATTTACAACTAAGCTTTAGTTTAAGCAATAGCAAACTCTTCAATCGAAGAAATTCGAGGCGTTACGATTTATAGATTGGGTAGCGTTGAGAGAGCTCGCTTCGGAGAAAATAGTGTAAAGAATGTTTGACTTTGATGGCTAGTTAGAATTTGTTGTGATCCAAAACCAGTATATCAAGAGCTAGTCTTAAAATTCATGTGTACGTTCAAGGTGGATGAGAAGAAAACAGTATAGGGGGAGTTGAGCATCACTTCTGGTGCAATCATTTTAGAATCCAGGTGGGATTCTATACGAAGGAGCACGTGCAGTCTATACATATAGATTAGAAGTTAGAACAAAGTAGAATGGGAATTTCCATAAATCAATGCACCGGTATTGGCAGGCAGTTTCCATGGTTATACCCTATTCAACTACAAGGTCAAAGGCTTCCATATTCCGCTTCCTTATTATGACCCACTGAGATTTACTCTTCATGCATTGCATGAGAAAGCTGAGCGTGATGCCACTTGGGACATATATTCATTTAGCCCACTAGAGGTTATTTTCACCAATCATGCTTTGGTACGATAGAATGTGGGTCTTTTATAACTGGATTGGCTAAGAGATCTTAGGACTGTTAGGTGATAAAAGTAGTTTGAAAATTGTTTGCATTTGGATAACGATGGTCGAGTTATGACCAGATGCATGTGGGTATTATTTTGCAATAATCAGAGCATCAATCATAGTAGTGGACGATGTGACTGGATCTACGCCGCCTCTAGCTCTAAATGCTTCATCAGCACATCAACTACTATATAGAATACATGGAGCAGTGTTTACCTCGGATTGGGGATACATTAGTGGGATCGGGTAGCATGTGGGTATTAATGTACAACCACTTCCAATTATCCCTTCTTAGAATCCACGAAGTCGTTGATAGAGTGGTTTGAGTTCAACTCTGTTTTATTTAATTCGATTCATATATTTATGTAGATCTACGTAAATATGTAGGTAAAATTTAATAAAATAAGGTTAAAACTGATTAATTAAAACGAAAAATTTGATCCCTAACAGAGACACATAAACAAAGCGAGTTAACACTTAAGGAGCCGTCGGTGAGCAATCTAGTAGAAAATCGGCCATATGTGTTTCCCTCTGCAACTGACATCAAGCAGCCCAGTGACACAGGATTGACTTAATAACTATTACTACTAAACTTTTTTTTATACAATTTATCAACAATTTAAAGTTCAACGCTTATTGAGGGAATTTTACAGGTCTTTGAAATTTCTTTTTGCCACGGAAGTGCCTATTATATTGTTTTACTTTTCTTTTCCTTATTTTCTAATTTTTCATTATTCTTTTATGTCATATATGTATTAGGGATAATGTATAAATTAAATATAGTAGGGAATTAATTACTTTTGCTTATCAATTTTATTATAATTAGCTTAATAAGGAATGATTATAAGAAAGTTTTAACTTTAAAAGAATATTGATTAAGATAATTCATTATAGTTAGGTTATTATTATGATCTGATTTTTAGGCAAATATTCATGACCATTAACGATTAAGTTAATTTTAATTTTCTTTGTTAATTTAAAAATAGATACTTGATTTACATTATAATAAATTTAATATAATTTAAATATACAATTGAGTTATAAGTAAATTCTTTTTAAACATTTTTAAGATCTCACAAAAATGTGTGAATAAGTAAGCATTAAATAAATTCACTCTACTAACTTCAAATCAAGATTGAAGTTAAAGAGTGGTATTAGTAGTCATTTAAAATGATAACCTAATTGAATGACTACGAGTATTCATTATCAATTGTTTGCTCTAACATCAAAAGGTTAAGTAACTTTTCAAACAAGCCTCAAAATGCTCATTTGTTAATGTAAAGTTAGTGTTCTACCTTCTATTAGTAAAGGGTATGAAAATGTTCCAAACTTATAGCATCTTTCTTATATACATTCACTTTATGCATTAGGTTAAATTTTATAGATTGAGTTAAAATTTGAAGGATTGTGGAGTTTTTGAGCTGTGACGTAATGTGAGTAGCTAAATGCCTAATAAATTGATGAACTTTTTAATTTAATAAATAATGAATAGTCTTGAATGATACACTTTATTTGTTAAATTTTGTCCTATAATTGGCAAGTATTTAAGTGAAAAGTAAGGAAATTGATTTGATTGCTTAAGTGTGGAAGAATTTCATAAGTGCTAAATAGGCTATATTTTTAGCCTGATTTTGAAAGCATTTTAGTTATGTTATATCATTTTTACTCAATGTGGCTTATAAGAAATTTTTTAATATGATTATATATGAACGTAGGTTAAACATGGACCCATATTTAGAACACAGATCAAACATAAATCTATGATCAACTTGTGTAGCCTATTTGTTCATTATGTTTCTTTGAGAATTTGTCATATAAAGGAGCGTAACCTAAACATGGACATACGTTCATGGCCTTCAAAGTTGTTTTCCTAAGGTGAACCCTTAGATGATAAGTGAAGAGTTAATAAAACAACATGGGTGCAAACACATAAAGGTGTTAATTTTTATGTAAATTAAGGTTTTATAGTTGTGAAGAATATGGGACTAATATAGGTTTTTGTTGGATTTTATGAGAATAGAAAAAGATTTTGGAAATTAAACTAGGGAGAAGATAGAGCAGTTAGAAGGGGCCGAACGGGAGATTTTTGACATAAGAATGAAACAACTTTAGAGTTAAAGAAGGGGATTTAATAAAGATTCAATCAAAGAACATCAAGATCAATGATCTTGATTTCTTTTTTCTTATTTTCAATTTTGACTATTATTGGGTTTCTTATTCTTAGTTGGAACTACACATATCAAGATGGAATGAACTCCATAACTATTATTTTGGACTGATTCTTTGGTTTAGTGAAAGACTCAAATTTAATTGTGAATTGTTTATGATTACTTATTATGATTACGTTAAAATGTGCCAGCAATTTAATTCAATTTTAGATTTCATATATAGATATTTAGAAATTATATCAATAGATCATTGTGTAAATAACAAAAGTCCTATGGAATCTTAAAGAAAGCATCATGATTGTTTGTAACCACAAGCGAACAATATAGTTATAACTAATACAGGCAAGTATGGTTTAATCTCATGAGGATTATTGTTTAAATACACAATATTCACAATTTTAACAAACTAGACTAATGATTTATAAATGATTGAATAGGAAAATAAACTAAATAAAACATCTAAACATTAAACAGAGCAATGATCAATAATGTTCCAATCAATGAATTAACTAGATTTAGGTATAAAAAAAACTCCCCTAAGACTTTACTATATTCAATTTCACCCAACTTAATGAATTACTCTAATTTCTTAGACCAGCAAGAGTACCTAATTTAGACCATATTGTCTCATAAGACATAATAATTTCTATTCATAGGTTAATTAACTGAAATCCCTTTTGAATATAAATAACCTAAGAATGCTTTATTTTTCCTTATGAACTATCTTGATAGGTTTTACCCTAACCTAAGAAGATCTTATGACTTTCTCACAAATAGCCTATGCTTAATCTTCTTTATTCATGTTGTGACCTAAATATAGACCTCATCTTTTCAATTTAGATGCATGAATCAAATATCAAATCTTTTAATTTTCTCCTTAAATTTGATCAATATAAAAACATGGATAAATCCAAAGAAAACTAAAAATTTATTAAACCAAAGATCAATCAAAGTATATTACATCTTAAGTTCATCATATGTAAATCCATATCTCAAGTTAGATATTAATTAACAATAAAAAGATAAAGAATTCACCATTCTTAAATCTAGAATTTTCAAAGAACTATTGTTGAAATCTTCATCTATAATCAAAGAATGATGTATTCTTGACCAAAGCTATTGTAGAACAGCTTCAAAATAATTCAGAATATTTATTGACTAAAGAACTCCCTCCATTTTGCCACTTCTTTTTTAAATTTGAAACCTAACTTTTAATAAGCTACATGATCCCAAATACAGATCTATGTAGTTGGATGTGTTTTTATAAAAAATTCTCTAAAAGAGATCAATGCCAATGTGGGTGTTCTCTATTCAAAGGTCAACACAGGGGTGTATAAGGTTAATAGAAAAGGCATAAGTGGCCACCTTTAAACATGACCCTTAATAAGGTGGTATATGTAAGGTGTTATGTTCTATAGTCCTTTAATTCTTCCAAAATTGCCCCAATTTGATCTAATTCTTCTCTAATTTTGCTTATTTCCCTTTTATTGGTAGAAATAAGATCTAAAATGATAATAATTATCAAACTAAGTATCATACCCTATAAAATCCATCCAAAATACAATCAATATACCATGAAAATAGCACTAAAAATAATGTGTCTAGGATACATCAAACTCCTCCGTACCTAAGCAATTGATTATCCTTAAGCCAACCAATCTATCATTCAATCTTAAATAGAAAACAATTTTGGAAAATTGCTAAAACAAATAAAGCATACTAATGAAGATTTTCCATTACTCATTCAAACATAAAGGATCATCAAAATTTTATTTAACTAACCACTTACATCAAGTCACAAGTTGATTCAATTCACTTCATGATATTTCAAACTTCAACCTGAAATATAAAACTCAATTTCATGCATAAAATAGACATATATAAGATAAAATAATGGTCCAACTTTCAAACATATTCACATCTTTTTATTACTTAGAAGCTTGTTTGAAAAGTCACCTAGTTTTTTACACAAGAGTAAACACCTTATTATGAATACTTTCGGTTACTTAACTAAGTCACCATCTCAAATGGCTAATAAAACCACTCTTTAATTTCAACCTTCTTATTCGTACAAACCAGTCAAGTGAAATTATTATGCCCACTTATTTAATTATGTTTTTTTCAGATAATAAAATTGCTCGAAAGAAGTCACAATTATTTATATATGTGCATTTTTAATAAGGAATATCATAATGATTATCAAGTATTCATTCTCTAAATTCATAAAGCAAATTAAACTTGCTTATTCATCAACACTCGTAACTAATTACATAAACATTCTAATTCACCAAAATATTCAAATTTGTAATGATTATCTCCAATAACATGCTTTTAAAGAAAAAGATCCAAAAGTAACTTCCTATTGAGAAATCATGAAAGTGATTGGTATTTTAAGTATATCGTATAATTTCTCTCACAAACTTGAAATAAACATTGTCCTTAATGTTTCCAAACATAAAAGACAATAATAAAAATGAAACGGGGGAGAGAGGGAGTAAAGGACGTGAACTTCCCTGATTTTTTAGTCACATCGTCAAGTCCATACGTAAATCCATTCCACTAATTTGGCATTTAAGTGTTAAATAGAAAAAAAAAAGCTTTAACAAAAAGTAACTCAAAGTAAAAAAGTAGTGTTAAATAGAATAAAAGAAGAGCTTTAACAAAATGTAACTCAAAATAAAAAAGTAGTATCAATATATATATATATATACTTGATCTAGAACATGCACAAAACACGAAGGAAAACAAAAAACAAAGGATAGATCAAAGGTCCTGGGGAGGGGATGCTGGTGTCCAAGGTGGCTTATAACGGACTATTACCTATTGGTGTTCTAGTTCAGCAAACGATATCATCTTCAAAAGGCTCTCTATAGAGGATATCCTCGTATCATCATTGGGGGTAGCATTCTCCTCTCTAACCAGTGAGATAGTCTCCTCTGACTCTCTAGAATTAGTATCCTCGACATCCTCCTCTCTGGATGGTCCTCGGGCTCATTAGCCTTTCTAAGGTCTTCGGGCACAACTTCTTACTCCTTTAGAACTACTGGCCATCTCCCCTTGTAGTTATCTTCCTTTGTTTACATAGATGGAGAGAATCTCTACTACTAAGTATTGCGTGATTAACACTATGGTGTTGTCTTGAAGATGCATCTAAGCCTCAATGTAGGTAAGGTAGGTTAGCTGAGCTGATAATATAAGCGGTGATGGTGGAGGTGAAGTGGAAGCTCTCTCGAGACCTAGAATCTAGTTCTCCTGAGTTAGTGCCTCCTTGTTTACTCGTGGTAATGCACTGACGAGCAAAAAATATTACCCTCAGTTTCCTATCCTCAACTTGACCATCGTTGTTGCCTTGAGAATCTCCAATGTCATAGGCATAGGAGTTCCATATCATCTATAGGCATTCCTAGCCCATGCATTAATTGTATAATAACCAAATCTTAGTCAACTAAAGTTGGCCCGATTGAGATACCTTTGAACCAACTATATGAAGATGATGTCAAAGTGTGTCCTCTACCTCTAACATATATAGTAGATCAAAATAGATCCCTCCTACTATTAACATTTATGCTCTCCCTTATTTCTTATAATAAACTCACCATGAGCTTGTGCATGAATTACATCATTGAGAATCTAAACTTGTATACCTTGGATTTTACGGAATCATAGGGGTGCACATTCATTATCACCCATTAGAAGTTCTGTGATTCCATATCTTAAAAGTCCTGGTCAAGGCAGATCTTACTTAGTATCAATGTCTCCATATGCTCCTTTATGTAGAACTTGGTATAGACCACGTAATTGTAGCTCAGACTATGGTCTATAGCTTTCAGTCTAAACATGAGGATTGATGGATCTACACATAAAGTCTTCATGTCGTCTACCTCTAACGTGCATATGAACTTTAGGGTGAACTCTCAGTAGACTAGGTCTTTGCAACTGAAGATATCTACCACCCATCGAAAGAAACGATCTCGTGCACCCCATTAGTGAGTTTCTCACCTATCTTAGAGCGTCCCTATTGATTAATCAAGGTGCTCAAACTGCTTGGTGCAAAAGGCCTAATATCTCTTCCATTGTGCCTTTATCTCAAAGTGAAGTAGTAGATGATCTAGTTATTAATGAGTATCTGTAGGAGCCTTTGGCTCTAATAGAGGTGGTAGAAGAAGCACCAGGTTGCCTTCTCCATCATCTACTACCTCTTTAATGGGTGTGTCCTCAAGATAGTGACGTATGATTCAGAGATGGTGGTGTCCGCTATAACACTCTTGTGTGGTACTGGTGGCGAAGCGAGTCTCCTATGTGCTCGATGGTTCCCAAGTCCTCTCTATATTATGATATCTAAAGAAAAACATAAATAAGATCTAAAAAATAAGTTATATCACAAATGTACAAGTACAAAGAATAGTGTAATAAAATACAAAACTAAATAATGAACCACTAAATAAAATATCAATGGCTTAAATTCTCCCATATTTATGTTTTCATTATTCATGTATATTGTAAATTTCACCTACATCCCATACTTCTAAAATTTTAAATATCATATATTTTGTTGGGTATACTTCATATTTATAGTACATAAGAAGATGATTATTATTGCGTATACTTTATGTTTATCCATAATACACTCTATTGTTCCATTTACTTCTTGTACCTCCACCTTGTAGAAGACCCAAAGAAGAAGAAAGATGATGAAGAAAAGAATGAAGACCCTCCATACATTCCTCCTCCACCTTGCCCACCAAAAATACCATTCTCATAAATACTTCAGAAGAACATATTGGATACACAATTTGCAAAGTTTAGAGAAAAACTAAAGAAATTGCAAATTATCTTGTCCTTTGTGGATGCTTTAAAAAGCACACCCACGTATGCAAAGTTTCTCAAAGACATATTCTAAAACAAATGGACTTGGGATGACAGTCAAATGGTTCCAACGCCTTAATTACCAACTACATGCCCTCATAATTAACAAATCTAGAGAGTTTTAATATATAATTTGTAATTGGTAATTTAGAGATTTCAAAATGTTTATATGACTTAGGTGTAAATATAAACCTTATGTCTTTGTTGATGTTTAGAAAAATGGGGCTAAGCGATGTGAAGCCAATGTCTATGCATACTCTGTTAGAAGACCAATTAATAAAGAAACCGTTAGGCTTGTGCATCTATAAAAGTGGACAAGTTTATCATTCCTGTTGATTTCGTTGTGTTAGACTTTGAAGAGGATCAAAATTATCCAATCATTCTTGGTATACCATTTCTGAGCACCAGAAAAGCTTTGGTAGATGTCCATGAAGACAACATCATCCTTCAAATTGGTGATGAGCAAGTGAAATTCAATATCAATAAGGTATTAAATAATTTGAAGGAGGATGACTCATTTATGAGAATTGATGTAGTCAAATCTTTGAAGAAGTGAGAGGAACAAGAATATATGATAGCTAAGATTAAATTTGAAGAATATATGGAAGTCTTTGTTCATGAACTAGAAGACGAAAAGGAGACGAGGGTAACTGTGGAAGAAAGAAAGCAATCCACCTTCTTAAAGAACAAACTACTGGATTCAATAGAAGATTTAGAGAGTTTTGTTATTCCCTATTTTGTTGATAGTTTGTTACCAAAAAGTACATTTCTGAACTTACTAGGTTTTCTTAATTTGATTAATTATGTCCTTATTATTATCTTGTAATATGTAGCTTATTTATAGGTTACGAAATTGAAATTATGTGACACGGGTAGAAGCAAGCCACTTATAATAGACCCTAGTTAAGCATAAAAGGAAGAATACGTTAAGCTAATGACGTTAACTAAGCGTTACTTGAGAGGCAATCCAAGAATTAAGATCGTTTTTATTTTTATTTTTTACTTTATTTTATTTGTATTTTTATGTTTATTTTCAAGGGAATGAATTGCTAGAATTTCATGATCGGAAGTATCTCAAAGTTCCAACTCCAACACCATCATCATCGAAAAATAATAAGTTTTCTTTCTCTAACCTCAAGGTGTAGGTGAGTTGGTAAGGGGCTCTCCTAACTTAAGTGAGGTCGCGGGTTCAAACCTGTAGCGTCCGTGAACTCGGGCCACGCGACTACTACCTGTAGGATCCATGGACTCTGGCCATGCGACCCCCAGTCAGATCCATGGGCTCTGGCCATGCGATCTGCAGTCAGTATTGGATCCAGA
>JANIPM010000008.1:60513589-60525818 GCA_027478405.1 Erythroxylum cassinoides
TCTTGGCTTTAAAGAAATCCTTCAACATATCAAGCTTATGCTTTAAGCTTGCATATTTAGTAGTTATTGATAAACCTTTAATTATTTCATCTTTTAGCTTTTCAATATTGTCCATTAAAATGGGATGCATAAGTTGGCTCTTTGGTTTGAATTTTAGACCCACTACTTTAATCACCAACAATTGTGTTTCATTTTCACCAACGCTGGCAAAAACTGACACATAGATATTAAGGTTAAGACACTCATCCCACATTGAAGGGATGAGAACGTGAGAGGAAGAAAGAAGCCTATAAAAGACGGTCTCTCCTCCTCCTTCAATGCACCAAAACAACATTCCTCTTTTATGTATAAGTTAGAGAATTAATTTTGTAATCCCTAATTTTCATTTATAGTGAAATTCTTCTCTCTGTATGGTTTTTACCTTATTGGGGTTTTCCACATAAATTTTTTGTGTTCTTTAATTTCTTCCTTATTTCTTTTATATTTTTCTTTTTCCGTGCTTTCTTTTTCAACAAGTGATATCAGAGTCACACTTGGATTAAGTTTAAATCTATTTACCGTATACTCTGTGGTTGCCACTTAGTGTGGATCCTCCATATCAGAAAGTAAATTAGATTTTGTAGTACCCTCGAGTGTGCACGGTACACTTGTGGGACTACCTTTCAATTTTCATACCTAGTGGAACCCACTATCTCCTGATATTCCTAAATTGCTCAGTGTCATCATTTGTGAGGCTCGTTTTGTGTGGAGTCCACAAGGTTACTATTCACATGTGGGGTCGACTTACGTGAAATAGTGGGATGAGCTTTTCGACAAAATGTCAGAAGTAAAAGGAGAATATAAGGTGGATAAATTTAACAGTAGAAATTTCTCGATTTGGAAGATGAGAATGAGGGTTATCTTGGTGAAAGATAAGTGCCTCGCAGTGATCATCAAAAGGCTAGATAATATCACAGATAACAAATGGGAAGAAATGGATGCAAACGCAACGACAAATTTACATCTCGGATTGGCAAATGAGATATTGTCAAATATAGAGGAGAAGAACACAGCCAACGAAATTTGGGATTATCTTATAAGCATATATGAGGCCAAGTCCCTACACAACAGAATATTTCTCAAGAGGAAGTTGTAAACTTTACCAATGTTAGAATATTCGACGGTGACTGAGCACGTCAATGTACTGAATTATCTATTTTCATAACTCAAAAACATGGGTTGTGTGATAGGGACGAGTGAACGAGCGAAAATTCTACTTCAAAGTTTAACGGATTCATATAATCAACTCATCATCAACTTGACAGCCAACTTGAATGTGGAAAGTTTGAACTTCGACAATATTGTAGTTGTGATCATTGATGAGGAAAAGCAGCAAAAGAATAAGGAGGGATCTTCACAACAAGTAGAGGCATTGACGGTAACAAGGGGTAGATCGATGGAATGTGGTCACTGTAGGAGTCAACAACACGATAGATCAAAATCTTAGAGTAAGAAAAATATCAAATGCTACAATTGCGGCAAAAAAGGTCACTACAGGAAAGATTGTTGGAACTTGAAATAGAGTTTTAGTCCTCAGGGAAGAGTTGCCAACCCTCAAGGAAATGTTGCAAGCAGATCAAACGACGTTAACGCCTTGACTTGTGAAGCATCAACAACACATGATGGCAAGAGGATGAAGCAGGATGCGTGGTTGTTTGATTATGGTGTAACCTATCACATGACCTCTTACAAAGAATGGTTCTATCACTATGAACCAGTCTCAAGAGGTGTTGTATATAGCTACAGTGATCAGGCCATGAATGTTGTTGGCATTGGATCTATCAAGATGAAGATGTACGATGGAACTGTTGGTACCATTCTACAGGTACGATATGTTGAAGGAATTTAGAAGAATCTATTGTTGTTGGGACAATTGGACAACCTTGGCTGTGAGATGGAGTGTGAAAGGGGAATCATGAAGATAGTTCGCGGAGCGCTTGTGATAATGAAGGCAGAGAAGATAGTTGCCAACTTATACATGCTAAAAGGAGAGACTTTGGTGGATGGAGAAGCTTTAGTTACCTCGAGTAACAATGAGAGGTCTTTGATGATATGGCACAGGAAACTTGGTCGTATGTTGGAGCAAGGAATGAAGATTCTCATGGACACTGGAAGCTACTTCCTTGACTAAAAAAGGTTTCACTATGATTTTGTGAGCAGTACGTGATAAGCAAGTAGCATCGGCTAAAGCTCAACACATCGGACTCTAGAAGCATGCTTCTAGAGTGCTTCATATCAGTCATTGATGATTATTCCAGGAGATGTTGGGTGTATCCAATCAATAGCAAGGGAGATGTGTTTCAGACCTTCAAGGAATACAAAGTGCGAGTCCAGTTGGATACAGGAAAGAAGATAAGGTGCCTTAGGATAGATAATGGAGGAGAATACACTGGTGCAGAGGTTGATAGTTACTGTAAGAAAAATGGTATCAAGCGACAGTTCACAATGGCTTATACTCCACAATAGAACGGTGTGGTAGAGCGGATGAACAGAACATTACTAGAGGGAACCAAGGCAATGTTGGCGACAGTTGTTCTGGAGAAGTTCTTTTGGCCTGAAGCTGTCAACACTGCTTGTTATGTGATAAAGCAAAGTCTGTCAACGACAATTGATTTAAGGACACCGATGGAGTTGTGGACAAGTAAACTAGTAGATTATTCTAGTCTTCATATTTTGGAAGTCCTGCATATGTGATGTATCATGCCCAGGATGTTTCAAAGTTGGATCCGAAGTCTAGGAAATGTATTTTCGTGGGCTATGTTGATGGTATAAAGGGGTATCACCTATGGAATCCCACTACCCGCAAGGTTGTTATAAGCAAGGATGTCATCTTCATAGAAGATAAGCACTGTAGTGAAGATGCATCAGGGTCAGATATTATGGTGATACAGGTGAACGAACATACTTCTGAAGTAGTGCTGGATCAGAATGCTGTGGGGAATGATGCTGAAGTCGATGAAATCAGAGGATCTAATGCTGAAGTCAATGAAATCAGTCGATCAACTCGCACAAGGGAAGCTCCCAGTTGGCATTCTGATTATATTATGGATAGCAATGTCGCATATTGTCTACTTACTGAAGATGGAGAACCATCAACCTTCTAGGAGGCAGTAGGTGGTTTAGATGCGTATCAGTGGATAGCAGCAATACATGAGGAGATCGAAGCTTTGCATAAGAATCAAACTTGGGATCTTGTACAGCTACCACCAGGGAGGAAACTCATTAGCAACAAATAGGTGTTCAAGATCAAAAGAAATAGTGATGACCAGTTGGAGAGGTATCGGGCAAGATTGGTGGTCAAAGGATATGCTCAAAAAGAAGGTATTGATTTCAATGAAATATTCTCACCTGTGGTTCGATTAACTACCAATCGTATAGTTCTGGCATTATCAGTGGTGCATGATTTACATCTAGAATAGTTAGATGTAAAGACAACTTTTCTTTATGGTGATCTTGAAGAAGAGATTTATATGTTCCAACTAGAAGGCTTTGAAGAAAAAGGAAAAGAGAAATTAGTTTGCAGGTTAAACAAATCTCTATATGGACTCAAGCAGGCATCAAGGTGTTGGTATAAGAGATTTGATTTTTTCATCATGATTCTGGGATACAATAGATTATACACAGACCCTTATGTGTATTACAAGAGATTTGAAGGTGATGATTTTGTCATATTGCCTTTGTATGTTGACGAGATGATGGTTGTAGGCATCAACAAAGATCGTATTAAGGAATTAAAGACTCAGTTGGCTAGGGAGTTTGAGATGAAAGACTTGGGTCCAACAAATAAGATTCTTAGGATGCAGATTCACTGAGACGGGAACAATAGGAAGATCTAGCTTTCTCTGATAAATTACCTGAAGAAGGTCTTACGGTGCTTCAACATACAGGACTGTAAGCTAGTATCTACCCCACTCCCTATTAATTCCAAGTTGTCCTTTGAGATGAGTCCTAGCAGTGAAGCAGAGGGGATAGAGATGTCTCGAGTATCATATGCATCAGTAGTGGGTAGCCTGATGTTTGCCATGATGAGCACCAAACCAGACATTGCATATGTAGTGGGAGTTGTGAGTTGGTACATGACAAATCCTGGTAGAGAGCATTGGATAGCAGTGAAAAGAATTCTTCATTACATCAAAGGAAAGTTAAATGTTGCATTATGTTACAAAGGATCAGACATAGGTATTTGTGGTTATGTTGACTCAGATTATGTAGGTGATCTCGATAGAAGCAAGTCTACCACTGGATATGTGTTCTTACTTGTTGCGGAGTTGTAAGCTAGGTATCTAAGCTGCAGTCAGTTGTGACTACATCAACAACAGAAGTAGAATATGTTGCAGCTATACAAGCTAGTAAGGAAGCAGTTTGGTTGAAGTTGTTCATGGGGGAATTCCAGCACATAAAGGAGATAGTTTCTCTATTTTGTGACAGCCATAGTGCTTCTCTATGTTGTGATAGCCAGAGTGCTTTGAAGCAAAGAATCCAAACTTTTATGCCAAGAGCAAACATATCCGAGTTTAGTACTACTTCGTTCCTGAGAAAGTGGAGGAAGAGACGATTACTATGAAAAGATCAACACGAAGCAGAATGTGGTAGATTTTTTGACTAAGGTTGTCAACACGGATAAGTTCATATGGTATCATTCTTCATGTAGCCTGATAGAGACATAAGCAGCATGAAGTTGAGAGAGAAAGAATGGTGACGATTAATTGGCATCCAATTCAATCTTCAAGTGCGAGAATGTTAAGACACTCATCCCACACCGATGGGAAGAGAATGTGAGAGGAAGAAAGAAGCCTATAAAAGAAGGCTCTCTCCTCCTCTTTCAATGCACCAAAACAACATTCCTCTTTTATGTATAAGTTAGAGGATTAATTTTGTAATCCCTAATTTTCATTTATAATGAAATTCTTCTCTCTCTGTGGTTTTTACTCTATTGGGGTTTTCCACGTAAATTTCTTGTTTTCTTTAATTTCTTCAGTATTTCCTTTATATTTTCCTTTTTTGTGCTTTATTTTTCAACAATTGAGGGAGAGAGAGAACTTAGTTTCTACTTTAAAACACCAGTACCAACTCTTTCTTTGTCTATCCTTCAGTATACTTCCATGTCCAAAGCTTAATAGTATTTCTTCCATGAGATCTTACTATTGATTAGGTTATAATAACGAAAGAACAAGTATAAATAAAATATCAAGAAACTTACATTTATGTAAAATTTCAAAAATCTGGGAAATTTTAAATATACTTGTAATATAATGTTTTTGAAACAAAAGAATGGTACTGAGCCTATAAATACTAGTCATGCAATAACTGAATTTCTTTTTTATCTTCCCAATTTTCTACCACATAAATGAAATGAAAAATATTTCAAGAATCTCCTTTCCCCCGGTTTGTTTGTTAACAAAATAGAGTAATTATAAGCATTGGCGTTTACAATCATTAAATAATTAGTGAACAATGCCATGTAGAAAGAAGTTGGAAGATAAGATGGAAGATAAGAGCTACACCATGCCTTCAAATTTAGAACTTGGCAATATGGTTTTGTTTAGTGGTAAAGCACTAATAAAATAGTAATTAATGAACTGTACCATGCAAAAAGAAAGTTTACTGGCTATTATATTAATTGATAAAATGGTAATTAATGAACAATAACATGCAGAAAGAAAGTTGGAAGACAATATGACCTTAATACTAGCTATATTATAAATTAATAGAATAAGATGCCTATAGTACGGGTTATAACATGTATAAGATGACAACAAGTGTCATCATCTCAAACATTATATCACATTTAAATAGATGTTGGAACAAATTGGTATGTAGGCAAAATCAATGCAATTAATGTGAATCTTCCTTTGTCTTCTTTCATGTATTTATTCCTATTTCCTTTTCTTTCTGAAACATTTCACGTAATAATGTTGAGATAAAAAACCTGATAATATATTTGGGTAAATTATTAGAGGGCAGTTATGTATTTTATATTCTCCTAGGCATATAAATACGTTTTATTCTCTTAGTGTACCTGTATCGAAAAATATTCACAGTGAAATAAAACCCTAGCCACCGTGGACATAGCCAAACATTGGTGAATCACGTAAATCTATGTGTGTTTGTTTATTTCTGTACTTATTCTTTGATTATTATGATTGATTGTTCATAACAAATAATTGGTTAGCAGCAAACATAGAGGAGGGGGGTGACGAGAGGGAGAGATTGATTAAGAACACAAAAGATGTGAAGTATCATGATGAGTAAATGATTGAACAACAGCTCAACCTCGCTTTCTTTTTTAGGAACAAAGAAAAACTAGTGCTTTGAATCCCCTCGACATTTGTCTCCTGACAACTTTGAATTGCCATGCTATAAAATTACAAATCTCACGTAAGAAATGTTAACAAGATTATCTTTATATTTGTTCTACTTGAGTTTGCATGAAAGTAATTAAAAATGCATTGATAAGCTGACTAAAACAAGAAATGAAATAACAGTTACATTTTTTTTTTGCTTTTTGCATGAATTGCACTGTAGACACTTGGTCATCTGAAGTAACTTCGATGGTCACCGCAAATATTTCTTGTAGCACTTATTTTTAAAGCCTCAAGAAAGTACCAAGCTAGTTAAGCTTACTTAAAGCATCAAGAACAACAAAGAAATTAAAAGAGCGAAAATTTAAGAAAGAAAATAGTAAAGAGTTTTTACGTGGAAGATCCCATGGATTGTAGTATGATTTCTTATTTACAGTTTAACTTTTCTGTTCTTTGTGGATTAGGAACACGAAGGATGTGAAGTATCATGATGAGTAAATGATTGAACAACAGCTTAACCTCGCTTTCTTTTTTAGGAACAAAGAAAAACTAGTGCTTTGAATCCCCTCGACATTAGTCTCCTGACAACATTGAATCGACATGCTATAAAATTACAAATCCCACATAAGAAATGTTAACAAAATTATCTTTATATTTGTTCTAGTTGAGTTTGCACAAAAGTAGTTAAATATGCATTGATAAGCTGACTAAAACAAGAAATGAAATAACAGTTACATTTTTTTTTGCTTTTTGCGTGAATTGCACTGTAGACACTTGGTCATCTGAAGTAATTTAAGAAAGAAAATAGTAAAGAGTTTTTACGTGGAAGATCCCATAGATTGTAATATGATTTCTTATTTACAGTTTAACTTTTATGTTCTTTGTGGATGTTCATAATTTGTCCATTAATTCAATTTGTTTACATGAAAACCATCCCCTTAGGGAAGCATAAAGCTTTTGGTGATGGTAAATGTGGAGAAAAAAGCCTCTTTTGTGAGGAGAAGGAGCTTGGCAACTATGGCATAGAAATGGGACCAAATGTCCAAATTGTTCAACCCCTTTATGGTGTAGCATATCCTCTTGTACATATTAAAAAATATATATGTATATGCAGATGAATTTTCGGTGTCCATCTTATTAATACGCTTCTGTTCTTTCATTTCTTATTTTTTGGGTCTAAATTTTTAGTGTCCATCTTCACAAGCTCCTGCAAGGGGCCAATCAACATTATTATATACATTGAAACCTATCAGACTTTTACCTCAGAATCAGTAAAAAAGATACTCATATCCATGGATTCATTGATAGCATCTTAATCTGTTGGGAGGTCCATGGCGGATTTACATGTGTCCACCAAGATTGACATTCAAGAAGGAAGAGGAGTAGGTATTTAACTGAAAGTGAGTCCCACTTTCATTTAAACGCTGAGACACATGATGGGTTCCACTTTGAAACAATGCTTATAAAAAAAATTTACGCCGATAGTGTTCAGGGTTTATTTTGAACGTTTTGTAAACATTAAGATTCATTTTGAATATTATGAAACGTTTGAGTCCAATTCAAATGTCATTATAAATGTTAGGGGTTGTTTTGCTCTTTCGGTTTTATTAGGTTTTGACAAAGCAGTTGAAAAAAGTTTGTATAGTCAGCTTAAATAAATCAGCTCACAATCAGGAGCACAAGGAATGAAGCGTTTGAAGGGCTGTTGAAGCTGTGTAAGTTGCAACTTGAAACTATTGAATCCTGTATTTCTTCGTGTTCTGAATTGATTGGTTTGCCTATAATGTTGCTGCCTAATGGTTTCAGAACGTTTCTAGCGTTACCTGCATGAAAGAGTTTATAATTCCACGTTTCCTGAAGTTCTGTGTTCACGTTCTTTTTGGCTATGGATCTGAACATCAAATAAAGGTAAGAGTATACAATATTTTTTGGTATGCTTACTGCAGCAATGTTTCCTAATCAACTGCGGACGCTTCTTTAGTATTTTGCCAGTGATACTGTCAAGAAATCAATCTTCCCAAGCTTGTGGAGATGGCAATGTCTTGTTCAGATTAGAGTAACCATTTTGAAATTTACATCAATGTCTGATTCCTTTGTGATAATATGATTTGTACATCATTTTGTTGTTTCTTCCTGGGATAAACATCTTGGAATCTGCTAATGTAACTGGAAATTGAAGATGCCTTCCAACAAAGTGTTCAACTGGCCAATCAAGTACATGCTCATGGACAATTTGAAGCTTCGGTTAGAAAAGCCAATAACTGAAGCAAAGCCCTTTTCTGTTTGCTCACTCATAAGTTAAAAGACTTGATGAGCAATTATTGTTTCATCATGTACTCTTCGCAAAACATAGCTACCAACTAACAGCTTTATCCAAATGCTACCCCAATTCTCAAGGACCATGTCTAGCAAATGCAACATACATGAAGACAAGAGCAACAATCGTAATAGATTCACTGATAATTTACAGACGAAAAGTCTGCATAGCATAGAGCAACACTCATAACAAATCCACTGATAATTTACAGACGCAAAGTCTGCATTTCAGAACCCCAAATCACTAACTTAGCATCCTTGGAGAATTCCATCTCTTGCTGTAAGTAGGGAAGAAGTACTTTGATTTTCAGTATAATTGAAGGGGTGATCTTCCTCCACAATCTTTACTTCATCTCTCCTACCATTCAGAAGTGGATTATCTTCTTCCGTAGAAGTCCATCCATGAAAATCTTCCCTGACAGGAGTAATGTTTTCCTTGGAACTTCTTCCTGATATCTTCATCTCAGTATTGCTCAAACTATCCCAAGATTGCAGATCCTCTCTTTTCTTGCCAGACTTGGAACTACCATTCTCAAAATTGTTCTGCGAGGTCTCAACTTTTTGGACAAAATTTGCTTCATCTGGGGTGAGTTGATTTTCCTGACAATTGTGCTCATTAAACTGAGTGTTACTTCTTCCAAATGTCCCACATGATGATTCTCGGAGAATGCCTTGTGCTGATGAAGACCTGTGGGCAAAGCTTCCAAATCCTTGAATCCCTCTAGTTAGCTTTCTAGCTTTCTCCCTTTCTTCTTTCAGAAGTGGTCCTTTCTCAAGCAGTTTCATTATTTTCTCTGATTTCTTTCTTAAAGCAAGGCCCCAGTTGAATCTGCACATCCATTTCAGACATCTTATGACAGAAAACAGAACTTAAAGGTAAAGTAAATGCGATTATTCGATAATACAAGAAAAGAAACAGGATGGCATAGTTACAAAATTCCTGACCCTTTCTCATCTACATACTGAAAGCTATCCATTTCTCTGATAACATCTCTGTCAATCTGAAACTCCCCTGCCGCACTCTCAGGTCCATGAGTCAACATGTGCTCTAGTACAATAAGGGAGTTGTAAGAAACCCTCCAATTCTTTCTATCAAATCTTGAGAATCTGATATAACATAAAAGAAAAGAAAATACAATACATAAACATCTAATACCTTGGTAAGTGATAGAAAACACACATACAGAGTAAAGCAGCCGCGATCAGAAGGATCGTAGAACCAGAAATGACAAACCTCTTGTGCAGAATCTCCACAATCCTCCAATAGTCATCAAGTTCGAAAGCAGCCCGCGAAATGGATCCCAGAATACGTGTGTCTGGTGCCCACGGATTCCCATTTGTAGCCTCTTCAGTCAACCTTCACATATTAAATCAAGCAACGTCGAGGAACACAACTCAGATCATAAACCACAAACCGTAGATTTCCACGTTGGAAACAGAACATACACCAGACATCAAGTTTAAATCTTTTAGACATGAAAGTTACAGAATAAAAAATTTATCAGAAAACTCACAGTTCTGCAGGTGTAACATCTGTGAGAGCCAGTCTAGCGCTCTTGATCTTTTCCTTGAGAAAGAACGAAGCTTGCTTCTTGAAATCACGGAAAGAAATGGTACCCGTGTTGTTGTTGTTACTGTTGTTCCTGCTTAAGGTAGACATGTTTGAAAAGATTTCTGAGATGAAGAAGCGTCGAAGTCTAGAAAAGCGAGAGGAGCAAAATCTTGTCTTGAGACGTTTCAAGCTCGGATTTTTTTTACATTGTCAAATTAAAAGCAAAGCCCAACTAATCCACACACCACGCCAGGATACGTGGTATATGACAAAGCATAAGGCGACCGATTTCACACCTACTAGGCTCCTCCTGTTACGTCAATAGTAATTGAAGGTGACACAAAATAGTAGAGTAATGTCACAAGGACAAGGTTAGACACAGTCAACCAAATTATGGCATACGAAAGTTTCAAGTTTTCGTTTATTTTTGTTAAGATTTGCAATGAAACAGTTACGGAGTTCAATTCAACGGCGATAAATTCAACATCTTCTTGGTTACACCGAAGCTTTTATCGGAGCAAGAACGTGAATCAACATCTGATCTCGAGAGTACGGACGCTGTGGGGCCAGCCAAAGTCGTTGTTTGAATTTGAATTTCTATATTCTGCTACTATCTCTGGGTCCACTCTCGGATTCGCTATTTCCAGTTTTAAGTAGAAATCCTTCTTTGCAAATTGTTTCTTTCTTTTCTTCTTTTTGTCTACTTTTTATTATTGGCTTTTACTATGTACCGTCCCAAACGTACCATCGTCTTCTTGGTTATGTTGTTTCTTACACTAAAAGGACTTTGTCATTTAATGGCCTATTTGAAGCAAGTACTTTGATTAGGGTGTTAAATAATTATCAAACCCCACCTTCTCCTTTATCTTCTTTAATTCTGTTATTTATGAATTTATTTCCAAAAGGAAACACGTTTATGAAAATTTAAAAGATGGAAAATTAAAACACAAATTTTAATGTAATGCGGTGAAGATATAAAAGGAGAAAAATAGCATCGTCTGTGTGTTTGTTTAATCTCATAGGTTATTTTTGATTAGAGGTAAAGTTTTTAATAAAATGGATTGAAATGAAATAAAATGTAAATAGATGTAATATTAAAAAATTGTTATTTGAAAATGATAAAAAAATCTATAATATAATATTATAAAATATTGTTTAAATGAAGAGTTTATAATATAATATAGTTCAAGGTTGTTTATTATATTTTAAAATTTCTAAAATAGAGATTTTTTTATTTTTTATTATTTAAAATAAAATAATATAAAATATAAAACTCTCAATTTCTATCTTATATATAAACCATTCTCTTAATATTATATTATTTCGTTTCATTAATAAACCAAAGAAAAATTGAAGTCTAGTCGCCGGTGTTGAGTAAGAGCTTCAAAAATCAAAATGACGTGTGTGGTCCAATCCAACAATAAAAATAAAATAATTGGCAGAATTAATGGTAGGATCAGGATGTTGACAATTTCTTCAGAGGTGGTGGGTTAGTTAAGGTCGTAACGCTATGCCGCCACTTTTTACTTTTTTTTAGTTATCTATGAGATATTTTAAGTAAATTTTAATTATACAAAAATCTTTAAATTATTTATATTTAAATTAATTTTTTTCTAAAATCAAATATTTTCCTCACCAGGACCGTCACTTCTTACAATTTAGTCGGCAGTGAGGACGGAGGATACCTTGTGACAACTTTATTTTGGTTTAATCAGTGTTTTTGAAAATTTTGTCTACCTTACTCGGTCCCACCGAATTGGTAATAAATGACAACAATCAACATGCTGTGATTGGAATTGCGAATGGATGGGAGTGCAGTTGACTTTAAGGAAAAATTTTAATTCATCATTCATAACAAAGATATTTTCATAAGTAAGATATAATATAAGCATTTTTAATACTAAAATTTTAAATTTAAGTTAAACCTGTAATTTATATTATTAAAATTTCCATTAATTATATAAAATATAAATAGTTTATTTGATCACTTATTCAAATAAATTAAAAATAATAAAGATTT
>JANIPM010000008.1:60617823-60628521 GCA_027478405.1 Erythroxylum cassinoides
ACAATTGAAAACATTTAACTTTCTTGATTTGGAAGAAACATTAATGGCTTATTACTCAATTATAAAAATGTAACCCATCTTGAAGTCCTTTCTTATAACTTGCTCAAATGTGCCTCTCCTCCTGCTCCTCTTATCTATCTTGATTTCATTTACATAGGCAAAAATTCCAATTCAACAGGGTTGCAAATTGTATAGTTAGGTTAAGGGTACCGTGAGTATCCTTATCCTGAGAATGCGGCAGTTTTCATATGCTTGTTATGGTTCTAGGTCATGACACTATGAGTTATCTTAGAAAGGTCTTTCTAAATCCATGTTCAAAGAGATAGTCATGTCTCTAAGCTAGTCATGTCTCTAAGCTATGGATCCTATTGTCTTCAATTCTCAAAAGCATAGTGACGAACAAAGGTGTGTTTTAAACTATGGATCATACTATCTTTAGTGATTTAGCGACAAAGCCTAAGGCATAGATGTGTCCTAGATCTTGAGATAGTATATAAAAATTAGGTTAATGCACATATTAGTGACATAAGCTTGTTTTTTGGCCATGGATTCTACTATCTAACATATAAGTATGACATAGTCTAGGACTAAGGAAAGGTCTAAGTCTTTTGAGAAATAACTTTTATGTATACCTAATTTTTAAGATCCCTTCGACTTGTTTATTTAACCTTTCATCTCCACATAAAACTTCTCTTTAAACTCAAATGTGCCTTCCCTTGCATTTCTAACAACAAAATTATAAAAATACAAAATAGATCAAATAGAAAGAAGAAAAAAATAGGATATAAACTTATTTATCAATCTAATCTAAGACTTATGTAAAAGAAAATACCTAATAAAAAAATATTGGTCTTTAGTGCTAAAGAAATAAATCCAAATAAACTTAAAGAAAATTTAAATAGTAGTTTAGTTACCACCTAACAAGTACCTCTTTACAATTCCTTTGGTTGGACTTTATCATTAAACTTGATTAGTTTTTAGAGCAATATATTGCTCCCTTCTTCTTTCTCATTAAGAATTCCATATAAAGGATCATAATCTCTCTTATGTCCCTTCTTCTTGACTATTGCCTTTGTTTTTACTCTTCATAGCCCTTTCACTTCTTCTTCCTTGAAGATCCTTGGCACAATATTAGCATAATGAGATTGTCCCTAGTCTCAAATAGACATAAGTATTATCTCATCATTAAATAATACCAATACTTTATTTTTAACCTTTAGTGTCAAATCACCTTTTCTCACATAACTTATTTGACTTGTTATAGTTAGGAAAGGTCTATATAAGATTAGATACTTTTTTTCTTCCTCTTTAATATTTAAAATATAAAAATATATAGGTAATATGAATTTATCAAATCTTACCATTATGTTCTCCTTAATACCTCTAGGAATTTTTATCGAATTATTAGTCAAATGTATAATTCTCCTAATAGGTTCTAGTTTACTCAATCCTTATCTTTTTGATATAACATAAGACATTACATTAATGCTTTCACCTATATCCACTGATGTCTTAGTAATGTCTATAACACCAATTATGTAAGAAATATTACAAATTCCTAGGTTGCCTATATTTAATAGTATGATATCTATTATTATTGTACTTACTTTACCTAAAATTCACGAAAAATAAAAGTTTGCTCTCGATGAATAAAAAAAATCTACCAAATAATGTGGTGCTAATATTGCATATGATAGTTTATGCTCATATAGTCAATCGATTGGTTGTAATTTATTGTATGATATTGTTATTTTATTTAATAAGCGCACTTTTTATTTTTTGTTTTTATTAATTATATTTGATGTTTAATACTAAAGATAAATTTCATGGAATAATTATTGCGTAATTGAAATTATGATAAGATCACAATTATAAGATTCAATTTGTCTTTATGTTTTATTCATAAATTGTTTCTAATCATAGTTTTATAAAGATGAGACACTGATGGAATAGTAAAATTAGCATATATTATATTTCTAGCACATGTTATGTTTCTTTATAATGAAGAAAGTAATTGATCTCACAAATTAAAGTGAAGAAATATTTAAACGAATGTTTGGCTATTTATTAGAGAATAATTTCATTAGACTGACCCAATTATAAGGATTTCAAATGGAGCTTTTTTAACAATTAAAATTGTATTCCAAAATTAAGGCACAGCCTTAAATAAAGTACAAGGAATGACAAGTTTAACCATCTCATCAAACAAGTGAAAAGTACAAATGGAAGTGTCTAACTAGCAATAACTTTCGTATCGCATTATAGTATATTATAATAAAAGGATCGTAATTCTCTAAGTTTCCAATTTAATGTTGGAGAATTCCCCATCCTTAAGCTACTGCTCTAGTAACTGAAGCCTTGTTCCTAGATAACATAAAATACTCTTTAATCTTGCTTAAGGTAAACCTTTAAAAGTTTGAGACTTCCATTTGTTCACATTTGAATCTCCTCATGTTTCTTTCATGCCATACCTTTCCTATGGTTGCACAGAAGGCTATCTTTAGGAGTTGGGTATGTCCTTTTTTCATTTTATTTGGAAGTTGGTTCATCATCTAAACCTAGGTGTTACCTATTCCTTTAACTTTACATGCTGATTTGATCTTGCTCCATAATTTAGCTGTGAATTGGTATTGGAAGAATAAATGGTCTCTTGTTTCTTGCACGTTAGAACATAGCATTCGTGAAGGATCAATAGGAGAGGAGCATTTGACTCTGTCCTTTATAAGTAATCTATTTTTTAGGGCTAACCAAACTATGATTGCATATTTGGGGCAGTTTTTTGGTAACCATATCAACTTATGTCAATCTACATTTTCCTTAGGCTGAATGAAGAGACTCTAGCTGAAAGGTTGGTAAATTTGCTTTAATTGTAGAGAGTCCAACTGACTCTATCTTCAGTATTAACTCTTAATATGTGTCCTGGTATAGCTTTCGTTAGCTTCTCAAACCCTCTTTACCTGATACATCATTATTGTTTAGCTATTAATTCACTAACCTTAGCTTTGCACTTTAGCATATACCTTAGGTAGAATAAATCAGGATGAAATTATCAAACCATATTGGAGTGTTTCTTCCATCTCCTATGATGTATTTGAAAGCTAGAGCTAACATCTATCAGATTTTTAGTATGCGTTGCTTGGTTTAGAAGGAGTTGGGATTACCTTTTACTTTCTAAAATTTTTGTCCTTGTAGATATTTAGAGTGGACCTACTGCACCCATAAGTTCTCCTTATCAAAGTTTCCATACCCTTTTGGCTATAAGGACTTTACTAGTTAAATGTATAGAGTTCAGTCATAAACCACCTTGTTCCTTTGTTCAACACAAATCCTTCTAGGGATACTTTAGCCCCTGTTGCTTTGTAGGGATCCCCATTCCATAGAAAGCTCCTCAACGTCTTTTCTATATCCTTGGATATCTTCTTTGGAAGAATTAGATGAGATATCCAATAATTGTAGATGTTACACAACACTATTTTAATCAACTAAACTCTACCTATACAATGTGGCTCTTTATTATGCCATTTTCTAAGCTTCTTCTCAATTTGCTCAAGGAGAGGCTTGTTATCTTTGTAAGATGGCCTCGAGGTTGTGATTAGAACTCCTAGGAAAGTAAAAAAGGGATTAGTTGCTTTCATTTGAGAATGTTGACAAGCTCTTATTTAAGAGATTCAACATCCCTAGAGCACATCATGAAGCTTTTGTGAAAAATGATCTCAATCCCTAACATATTGCTGAATTAGTTGACATACTTCATTAAGATTGAAATAGACAGAACATCTACCTTGTAAAACAACAATGATCACCTGCAAATGTCAAATTGAATAGCTTCAGCTTAATGTGCTTCTTGTGGTTCCTAAAATCTAAGCTTTGTGTAATATTTTATACAGTGAGTTGGCCATACAAATTAAGAACAAGGGGATAGAAGATCCCCTTATCTAAGCCCTCTTTCACCTTTTAACCATCGAGTAGCTTGCACCATTTATAAGGATGCTAAAGGTGATGATAGATATACACTCTTTAGTCCAATGTGTAAATTATCTAGTGACTCCCGTAACTTCCATAGTTGTATGTCTATAGATATCCTCTTTCAAATGGAGCGTTAATTATATGTCTGTAGATATTCTCATTATGATAGTTGTATGACTGATCCTTAAAGTTAAGACTACAAAGGTGTCTTATAGGAGAATTACTATATTTTAATGCTACTTATGATCTATTATATTTAGGATAACTTAAAAGTTGGTAATATTTAGATGTAGTATGAATTATATAATGATAGTTGAATAAGTCAATAAAAGTTTATCATTTGAACAACTTGTATATTTTAGAAGAAGAATTTATACAAGGATTCAGATCAGGTACGTTTCAATGCTTTTATTTTTTATTTGTATTTTCAAATTATTCAATAAAAAATTCAGAAAAAAAAGTCATTTGATTTCCCACGATGCTCAGTCCATATATTGGTACTTTACATGTGCCAACTTTTAAAAATATGGGCTTGTTGACTACGGTATCAGAAACCAAGCACTTTGTTTGCTCCCCTCTGAAGTTCCTCCTTTCTTTCTTTTTTTTCCCTGATCTTCTCACCTCTCTCTCTAGCTCTTCTGTTTTCTATTTATTTTTGTTGGTTCAAAAGTTTTAACTCCCATTCACATAACATCTAGTTCCGTGTTTGAAGGGACTTTGCCCGTGTGTTTAACCACCCATGAAGTGGGAAGTCGGTCAAAATCTGCGGCCAGTTTTGACATATCCTTATAAGCTTCCTTGAAAAGAATTCAAATCTGAAGCCTCCTTTTTCTTTTTCTCAACGGGACACAGATGTCACAGAACTAAGAGGGGTTTCATTAGGAAAATACCTGAAAGACATTAGGAAAAAGTCCAAGCATTAAAGCCTCATATTAAGCCCACATATGTTTTGGGCATTTTGAAGTCTGCTTCACATATGTAAAATTCAAAGCTCTATGACACCGAAATGAGCAGACGGGGATGGAACTGACGAAAAGTCATGCGTGAATCCAATCTAGCTCGTTACAATAACTGCTGGGACTGTGGTAGAAGAGGACTGGTGAATATAAATAAGCAGACCTGATAAGTGGGCCTATCTCTGAATCTTTCAAATCCCAAGATATTGATTATCGCATAATCAGGCTTTATGGGCAAGAAAAGAAAAGATTCTTAACGAGAAAGTACCAACCCAAAGGCTGGCTTAACCATCCGTTTCGTTTAAATACAAATTAAGTATTGTCATCAACCCAGCAGTTTCCTGTCCGTCCAATCGACATCTAACGGCATAGAAATGCGTGGACACATCTCTTATCAGCACTGTCCAAAACTGGTGGGACCAGAAACCTTGCCTTCTGTCATCCACTTTCGCTTTATCCATGGTCACTTGACAAATCTACGTGCTTGCATCACAGCCAAAAGAAGATGAATTCTCTGAGATACCCTTTATGTACAATGTATGTTCTCTAGCCTAGCTAAGCCCAGCTCGGAAGCATTTTCTTTTGTTTCACCATGGCTATGGCTTCCCAAAAGTGGTGAAAAGGCCAAATTTTTGCAACCCATTGGAAGAAAAGAATAGAATAAGGATAGGCTGTAAAAAAGTAGCGATATACTTGAGGATGATTTTGCGGGAAAAGAATGAGAGCTTTACGAGTCATAACCACATGGCTGAAAGATTCAGCAGCAAGCTAAACTGGGTTTTGTGAATTTCATACATTCGATCTTAAATTTCCAATCTTTCTCTAGTCTTGCTTTCCTCTTTCAGTTTCTAACCTAAAGCATCTGCAGAAATGTCCGAATTTGGAGTTACACAGATTGGGCAGCCCGTATTTTATAAAAAAGAAGGATCAAAAGCCAACAGAAACAACCATTAAACCTCAAATGCTCATAACCCAAGATTTCCAACGTTGTCAGAGGCCACAACTAAAGAAACATTATAATTCTGATCATTTCCTTGTATAGCTATTTGAAAGGATTATCTACAAAGAAAGGGAAAAGAACTTGAGGACAGGCCACCAAAAATTTTCAAGAAAATTATTCTACTACTGGCACAATTAGGAATTGGATTGCCCCAAGAAAAAGAATTTGAAGGTAGGAGGTGAACAAAAGCAAATGGCTACTCCTTTTTCTAGCCAAATTCAATCATCAGACGAGAAAACAATGAAATTACCCCAAAAAAATCAATAATTATGATGCAAACAATGTTATTTCAACTCATACCAGTACATACAATCCTATACAAGTCAGAGCCAGGATGATGCTATGCGATCCGCATGCTCCAGCTTCAGCTTTGACGTCTTCTCTCACACCCGGAGGCGACGACAAATGCCAAGGGTTTCCATTGGACTCCGGCGAACTCTCCGGTGAGGGAGATATTTCCGGCGGATGAGCATTCCCGGTTACTTCACTTCCAGGCTTGCTCGTCAACATCGGATTCTTCCCAAAAATTTCCCTGGGTAACAGCACTTGAGACACCCCAAAAATAGCCACCGGATTCTGATCAAAAACAGTTTGCGTAACGCAGGCCTGAACTAACCCTGTATCGATGGCCACCGACCCATTAACTCTGGAGATGTTAAGAGTAAAACTACCAGCTCCCATGTCCTCCGTAGCCAACGTGGGCTGAACCGGGTTCACAATCGACTCGAGCGAACCCAGCGGGTAGTAAGAATGCAGAACATGAAACTTCAAGACCACAGCTTTCTTATCCGCTGGCAGCGACTGTAACGCAATCGTGGGCGGTAGATCTGCGAATGCGGCGTCCGTGGGGACAAAGAGAGTGATTCCAGCGCCACCCTCGTCGGCCTCGAACTCCTCCACGACCCCAGAAGCCGACAACATGGAAGCAGCCACAAAAAAGTTGTGACCATCCATAAGAGTTTTGGTAATGTTAAGTCCCAACGGCGGCCTTGTCTCGGAAGCCATTAGATCAAATCCGTAAGGGACTAACAGGGAATCGACCGAGACGATGGTGATGTTGTAAGGAAGGGTTTTGACGAGGGACAAGACGGTGGCGTTTGACGGGGAGTAGGGAGCGGGAGAGTGGATGGTCACATTGTTGGTGGCAGGATTGCAAGTTATGTTGACGGAGCCGAAGTTGGAAGAGGCGCGGCCGGTGGTTTGGAAGAGTGTAGTAACGAGGATGCCCGAGGGAGGGATCTGGTGGAAGTCAGGCCATGAGAGGTATTGGAGGAGGACATGGTAGCTGAGAAGGTCGGAGAGGGAGGAGAGAGAGAGGCGGCGCGTGAGTTCCACGGAGGAGGAAAGGTAGGCATTAGGGACGGCCAAGATGGTGAGGGAGGAGCGGCGTGAGAGGTCGGCGGAGAGGGAAGAGGTGGAGGAGAGGAGGGTTGTGAAGGAGGAGAAGTCAGGGTATGGAGAGAGGAGTGCGGTGATGTTGATGGCCAGAATTGGAGTGGAGGAGATGGATAACAGAAGTAAATATGTGAATATGAAGGGGGTAATATTGGAAAGTGATAACAATTTGATGATTGCTGCCATTTTCCTTCTGTTTTTCGGCCCTGGAAGGAGTGGGAGTAGTGGTTCTTGCTTCCTTTTAGCAGGAGCCGAGAGAAAAGAAAAGGAGAAAGTAAGGGTAGGTATTAATAGACTGAGCGAGTGTGCGAGCGGTGAGGAGGGGGATTGGCAATGAGCGAGTATGAAAGAAAATGATGTTTTCTATTATATATATATAAACATAACAAGTTATCATTAATGATGATAGGTATTAGAGTATTAGGGGAAATAAGAAGTAATTAATGATGATAGATATTTTAGTATTAATTAACGATGATAGGTATTACAGTATTATGGGAAATAAGAAGTAATTAATGATGATAGATATTATAGTATTAATTAACGATGATAGGTATTATAGGGGAAATAAGAAGTAATTAATGATGATAGATATTACAGTGGAAATAAGAAGTAATTAATGATGATAGATATTACAGTATTAGGGGAAATATGAAGTAATTAATGATGATAGATATTATAGCATTAATTAACGATGATAGGTATTAGGGGAAATAAGAAGTAATTAATGATGATAGATATTACAATATTAGTGGAAATAAGAAGTAATTAATGATGATAGATATTACAGTATTAGGGGAGATATGAAGTAATTAATGATGATAGATATTACAGTATTAGGGGAAATAAGAAGTGATTAATGATGATAGATATTACAGTATTAAGGGAAAGAAGAAGTGATTAATGATGATAGATATTACAGTATTAAGGGAAATAAGAAGTAATTAATAATGATAGATATTATAGTTTTAGGGGAAATATGAAGTAATTAATGATGATAGATATTACAGTATTAGGGGAAATAAGAAGTAATTAATGATGCAGTTTTAGGGGAAATAAGAAATAATTAATCTCAACTCTTTGTTTGATTTTTGATTTGGATATTTTTTTTGTGCACGAGCACTTAATGTAGGACTGGGCACACTCGCCAAGCTTACTCTGTCTGTGGAAGTAGTGAATGAACTTAACTTGCAAGATTTTCTCGACAGAAAACACAGACAGCATTATAAGTACAGAGAACAACTTGCTTTGTGTGAGTAACGGTGGTGAGGGTTGGATCGTCGTGAGCAGAGAAAACTAGGGTTATGAGTTGCGTACCTCTTTCATGATAACATCATACCTTATATATGGGATGAGCGCTAGGTTTAAGTCTTGACGTAGACTTCTACTTCTGCATGGGAGGTTTTCATCTGCAAATGGGCTGTATATATCTGGCCTTGGGCCTGGGCCTTGCCTAGCTGATAGGCGTGAGACCAATCCTCAAAAGATGGACCGATCGGCTCATGGTTCGTTATGACTGGGTTTGGGCCCAGCACGACCGACCTGATCATAAGCCCCCTACTCCTCGAGTCTAACCAAGGAGAAGGGTCTAAGGAGTATACCAAGATTTTGTCGCTCGTCTGTGGGATAGCTCGGGGTAGGTCTGATCGGTCGGGTATTAATGTTGTAGCTCCTCTATGAGACAGCTCGTAGTAGGCTCGATCGGTCGGGCATTAATGTATAGCGTGCGACTGCTCGCATCGGGATCGTTATGATTGATTGGCCCGATCGATCGGCCTAGGCGCTTATTGTATGATAGCTCGCGCCAAGGTAGGTCGGGTGAACGTTGTTAATGAGTGTGTGATGGCACTGGGAGTAATTATTACTGACCACGTGTGTCCTCTGACAGACATTCAGAATCTGAAACGAATCGTCTTTTGTAACCGTTGTGCAGCTGTCTCGTACGTCCTTTCAATCGTCGCGCCGCTCAGGATTTTGAACAAACCCTAATTCACCTCAGCTCAGATTCTGCCACATGTTTGAGTTTGGCTCGGATTTTCTCCACGTGTTAGGCGCTGGTTGGATGCCTTTTCAGCCTCTCCTATATAAATATTCAGCGCCGATGAACTACAGGTTTTCTTCACACTCATTTTACTCTCCGACTTATATTTGCACCTTCTAGCTTACAGTTTCCGAAGCTTCTTTTCAACCGCCGTCCAAATTTTTGATCTCAAATCACCAAATAGGTACGTCCTTTTTTCTCGTCTCCTCCTCTAAAGTTTATTTCAAAAGTTCCCTCTGAGTAAGCATGTCGTCAGCCAGTTCTAGAAGTGTGGTAAGAGGTAGTGAAGAAGTCTCTACTAAAGAACGGAAGGATGGGTTGGTGGTGTAGGAGCCACCAAGAGATAGATCGACGATGACCGCGGCGGAGCTGAAGTGGTCGATTATTAGGTATAACATCCCTATGTCCTGGGGGCCTAGGCTGGCCTTGGGGAACGAAGAAATCCACATCAATTTGAGTGGATATTTTGCTGTTTCTGATAGTTTCTTCTCGGTCGGCGGCATATGAGGTGTGCGTTGACTATCAGCTAAGGCCGAGTCAGATTCCTCCTTGTTGTGCCATCAGTTTGGCTGTCTGCCTTCGGTCGGCATCTTGCTCCACTTTTTGAGAATAAACCAGAGTCCGAGCTCTGGGGGTGGGATTCCTTCTCTGCTATACAAGGATGCCCGATGTCGCTCGGCCGGAACAGCCTCAAAAATCTTCGCCTGGCAAACAAAGTTCTTCTTCGTGAAGCCTCCGGGATCTTCCTTCGAGTCCCAGCTATGGCGGTATCCCTTATCCGAGCGATGGAATGACACGTCGGATGTGTCTCTTAGTAGAGTAGAGCGGGAGGTGATCGGTCGCATAAGGGAGCTTGGCCGATATGACTTCGCTCGGCTCATTCAGGGGTACTACGGGGGGGCCTCGGTCGATTCCTTTCTAATCGACCCCCCACCACGAATTAGTGGGCTAGGAGAGGAAAATGCCTCGTCTGGTTGACCCCTCGTAGTTAAGCTATTTATTGTATTTGTAAGTATTGGCTTCGTTTTCTAACCTATTTTAATTGCTGTGCAGCCATAGTGAGGATAGAGAATTTTGCAAGGTCCGCCCCTCCTCCTAAATCCAAAAAGCAGGCCGCAGGGAAGAAGAAGAGGAAAGAGGCGGAGACAGGTGAAGGCTCCGCTTCGCCGGTGGAGCTAGGCCATTCTGCAATGTTGCTGGCCCCTCCGCCTGCCGAAGACAGTCCTGCCGTGTCGGCGTCATTACCCATCGTGCCAGCGAGTGCGGGCCAAGCAGGTGCGGAAGAGGAGGAGGGAGAGGAGGTGGTGCCACCTCTCAAGAGGAGGAGGCTTGTTCGGCTT
>JANIPM010000008.1:60641635-60651765 GCA_027478405.1 Erythroxylum cassinoides
TAAGTGCTGCCAACATGGACGAGCAAGTGAGGTCGGGGACTTCGACTGCTTCATTATTGAACCGAGTGATGAACTCCTGCAAACTTTCGTTTCTTCCTTGGGTTAGTTGCATCACTTCTAGTGCGGTTTTCTGTGGTCGCTTGCTTGTGGCAAACTGATTGAGGAAAAGCAACCTAAAATCCTCAAAGCAGGTGATACAGCTCGGAGGTAGACTGTTGAACCATCGTCGTGCTCCCTCTTGAAAGGTCGTACAGAAAGCCTTGCACTGAATGGCGTCCGGAACGCAGTACAGGTTCATCATCGACTGAAAGTGTTGTAGATAATCCAGGGGATCGGTCTTTCGCGTATATTTTTCAGGCGTCGGTATTTTGGTCCCGGGCACCGGGAGGCTATCCAAGATCGCTGGAATAAAAGGAGAGCTATATTGAGCTGTTGGACGATCAGGGCAGAAATTTGTGGCTGCATTGATCCGATCGTCCACGATTTTTTCTAGGGCTTCAGTAGGGTGGCAATCGGTTGTCATACTACTTTGTCGTACAGACGGCTACTGTTATGCCGGCTGAGACTGTAAAATCTGGCGAATCACCAGATCAGCCGCTTCCTCGATTTGTTTTCAGGTGAGGGAGGTATGCATGGGCGCGGGAGGATCTGCGTTTGAGAAGTGTTGGAGATTGGGGCGCATGTTAGTTCTGGCGTTATCTTCCAAGGCTGCGCTCTGCTCTTCTTGTTCAGGGTTTGGAGGTTACGGTTGATCATCCGAGTTCGAAGACTCCGTGCGGGAAACATGGTGTATCGGCGACAGGGTGGCAGGTGACTGCAAACCTATTCGTTGTAACGCCAGCGCCGTGACAGCGGCTATATCAGGGTTAGCTGCTGTTGCCTGACTGATCTGCGTGTTTCTGGACGTGGTGCCCTGAAGTCGGGCCCCACGGTGGGTGCCAATTGGTTCAGCCTGATTCTGATGAGGCTGCACGTTGCCGTTTGGATCCATGAGATTGATTAGCTCCGGCTTGAGGGTTCCTGCAAAACAAGGAAGGCACGTCGGGGGTTGTTTTCCGATTGGCCCCTCCGACGCTCAAGTTAGTCTTTGTGTGAAGGTTAGATCGCCGTAAGCGGAGAAAGCTAGGGTTATGAGTACGTACCTCCATCGTGATAAAATCATACCTTATATATGGGATGGACGTTAAGTTTAAGTCTTTACGTAGACTTCTACTTCTGCATGGGAGGTTTTCGTCTACAAGTGGGTTATATATATCTAGCCCTGGCCCTAGGCCTTGCCTAGCTGATAGGCGTGAGACCAATCCTCGAAGGATGGACCGATCGGCCCATGGGTCGTTATGACTGGGTTCGGGCCCAGCACAATCGACCCGACCATACTTTATAATTTTACATCAGTCATATCTCAAAAATCGTAATAATAAAAATTTAAAATAACAACGATTTTTTTATTAACATTAGATTTCACATATAAATAATACCCACAATTAACATAAAAAAGATCATTTAATCATTATACAAATATAAAATTAAGAACAATATAAAGTATTTAAAATATTACAATTTCATCGTATAATAAATGATAATTACATTAAAATGTCAAATAAAAACAATAAATATCCTTAATTCTAACTATTACAATTTACAACAAGAGTTTGTGATGAGGAAACATCCAACCAGAAGTGAAACTTGAAACAAAAACAATTACAATTACATTACATATATATCAAATATAAGTAAAATTAAAAGAAGAAGAGAAACAAAAATTGAAACGTCATTCAATCGAATACGAGATAATCGCTATAATGGCATTGATCCTAATTCTCATTTGGTACAAAATTCTCATCATCACTATCATTCAAGATTATTGCACTAAATAATCTGTCAATACTTTCTCATCTAAGATTATCTTTCAAGTCAATATTATCTATCAAACCTGGTTCCTAAGAAACATAATCTGCCAAAAGATCGATATTATCAATATAAATTAGATTTACTGAATTACTTACTCTATCAAGAGTCCTCGTAAATAGTAAAATTAAAATATTAAAAAATTCTAAGAAATTATATCTAACTTAATAATGATAATAATATATCTTTCTCGAAGCTTTAAATTGTATCAAACGAAGACTAAGTTATTTATTCAATCTTTTGTGTTTCAATCTATTCCGTTTCATGGAATTGATAAATTCAAACGTGCTTCAATTCCTTTCATAGCCTATTGCATTCACACATTAACTTAGAATTGCAAACATTTGCAATTCTAGAACACCACTTCTGAATTGGTCCCCACCAAGGATTTATAAATCGTAAGACAACAAAAGTAGCATTATAAACAAAATAAAATAATAATTAATTTTTAACAAGTAATAAAAGTGGAAAAATATACTTGGATTAAGTTTTTGCTCTTTGTCGAATAGCAATTGGCATCTCAAAATCTCCAAAAAGACTCCTTATAAATCTCCATTTATAAGCTTAGGAGATCTTGCATCATCTCATGGGTAACAACTATTGTAATAATTAGTAACATTCTCCTATTTGTCCAACCATCATACATAATAGCCCAAGTTATTCTTCTTTTTTTTAGATAACTTCTAATTTCATAAATAGAACTACTCAAAAAGCTTACCTCTATATTCATAAAAAAAGAACCTTTGTATCTCAGACTATAAGAGGCTATAACATCCATCATAGGTTAATAATAATAAGATTGGGAAGCATCGAATTCTACACTTGAATCATACCATCATCTAACCACTGCCATATCTACAATGTGAGTTGCTTCTCTTGATTATATGGCAATACCAGTAGAAGGCTGAGCTCTAAGAGTTGTTCATAGTGCAAAAACATTTGGCACCTACATTCTTCTTTTCCTATCATCAGGTCTAGATGCAACATTCACTTCTTGCTGGGTAGGAACACTACCTCCTTCAACATTTTCATTATCATCTTGAACATAAGCAAACGAACTTTTACTACCAATTTCATAATTTAATCTCTCCCTTTTGTCTTTCTCATGCTGATACTCTTCAAGCAAAGTCTTCATTTCCCACTTCACATCATGGCTCAGTTTTTAAAAGGTCTCACATCTCATTTAACCATAGCTAAATGCTTTTTAATTTGGTGATTCCTCCATCTTTCAAATGCTTGTTACAAAATAAGCAAATAGTATGGTTCTTTATACTAAAGACCAATGCAACATGAACCTAATCTGAATCATCGTATTTTCCTGAAGCCATGGAATTATCAGGAGTACTTGAATTTCCTTCCATGTATTTGTAAAAATAAATGAAAACATATATCAAAATAAAGAACACACTATTTCATTATCAACCAATTTCACCAAATATGTATTGTTCTCAAAAGTTCAAACTAACATAATTACACAATAAATGTCCATCTTATATAATATAACTCATTTTGTATGATTACATCATACACAATTCAATTTCCTCCAACACAATTCACTAATAAGTCAGAAACCAACAATTCAAGTATTCAACACACACAATTACACAATACACATGTCCATCTTATATAATATAACTGATTTTGTATGATTATATCATATGCAATTCAATTTCATCCAACATAATTCACCAATAAGTTAAAAAATAATAATTCAAGTATTCAACACACACAATTACACATTAAACATGTCCATTAATAAGATTTTATCTTGTTATATTATTTGATATTATCTCCTTTGTTTTATATTTATTTTGGTACTTAAATATGAAAATTCATGTTTGTTTTGTTTTAGGAGATTGATAGAAGTAGCAAATAGGATATTTATGAAATTTTATATTTAACATAAGAAAACTAAGTTGAATAATTGTAGCTATCTCAATTATTTAATTTAGGGTTAGTCTTTTTTGCTAAGCTTATTACTATCATTTATTTGATATTAAATGCTATCACATCTGAATGATAAGATTTGGTTTGGATGTTGGGTTCAAACTAATTAATTTAGAAAAATTTGAGACTTATTATGGCTATCATTAATATGTTTCGGACTAAAAGCTTGAATTATAACAAATATTCTTTTATAACCAATGATCAATGTTACAATTAGATGAGATCTTTCCCTTGAATCGGAGTTTGTTAATATTGACTTTCTCATTTTTAAATCCAGTTGATTTAATTTGTTTTTATATTGATTTTAGTTCATTAGTTATTTAATCCAAAACTCCCTATTTAATTTTATTAATTGAAATTAAGAAGCTAGTGTTTAGTTCTCTAGGGATTCAACCTGGTTCCACAACAATTACAAAAGTTTGAAGAATTATAATTATTTTAGGGGCTTCTACAACCCAACTAAAATTTGGTGTCGTTATTAAGGAACTATTTCAAGTTTCTTAGTTTCTTTACGTTCTTATTTTATAGTTATTGCTAACCTTTTGTCTTGTATTACTCATGCTTCTCAGATAGGTAAATTACAATATAATCTAGAAATTGAGAAAATAGAAAGAGACTAGGCAAAAAACCATTCATTCACCTTCAGATGTGAAAGTTGAAGTATAACTAACAATTAGTGAAGACTCTAATTTTCAACAAGCGGAAGAAAAGATGGCAAATCTCAACTCTAGAATGTTAAGGGAGTTAGCGACATTGAATTTGAATCAACAACCCTTTGCATACAATCTCCAGATGTTGAGGTCGATTAATTAAAATCTATTTTGATTCACTTACTGCCTATTTTTATGGTCTTGCAAGAGAAGATCCACATAAATACTTAAAGGAATTTCATGTTTTCTAGTTGGGAATGAAACCACAAGGGGTGATAGAAGAATAAATTAATCTCAAGGCCTTTCCGTTCTTATTGAAAAATAAGCCAAATATCTTCACCCGGTTCAATGACAACATGGAATGAGATGAAAAGAGTGTTTCTAGAGAAGCTTTTTCTTGCATCATGAGCAACGAATATCAGCAAGGAGATATGTGGAATTAGTCAAATTATGTGAAAAACATTATATAAATATTGGGAAAGGTTTAAAGAGTTATAAGTCAGTTGCCCACGTCACGAAATTTCTGATCAACTTCTGATTCAATACTTTTATAAAGGATTATTGCTAATGGTTCGAAGTATGGTTGATGCAACTAGTGGAGGAGCTTTGATAAACAAAACACCTAAGGTGGCTAGACAATTGATATCAATTATGGCTAAAAATTCTCAACAATTTGGGACAAGTATGGATGAAGTTGTTCAGCGTCTGAATGAGGTAAGTAACACACACCCTGAGGATAAAATTTTAGATTTAACTGCTCTAGTTAGTCAATTGGTTGTGAGTCAATTGCAATCAACAAGAGTGTGTGGAATATGCTTATTCCCAGGACATCCTGTAAATATGTGTCCTACATTGCAACAATAATCTCTTTAAGAAGCTAATGCGATAAAGGGATTTCCTGGCCAACCTCAATGAAAATATGACCCATATTCCAGTCACTACAATCCAAGATGGAGGGATTATCTAAACTTGATCAAAGAGGCTAATAACGATATCAACCTTACAATTTTAAACAACCTCAAGTTCCTATATATACTCAACCTCGATCTTCAAATTTAGGTATGTCTTTAGATGAAATTGTTAAGGTATTTGCTAATAATACTCAACAATTTTGATAGGAAACAACGGCAAGCTTTTAGAACTTAGAAAATCACATCACTCAATTAGCCACCTCATTAAATAAATTGGAAGCTCAAGCATCAGGAAAATTACCTTCCCAAACGGTTGTGAATCCTAAGGAGAATTTGAGTACAATGACTTTGAGAAGTGGTAAGAAAATTCAATCTAGAACTTCTTTACTAAAGGAGGAAGAGAAGCATGATGATGGAGAAAAGAAGGAAGAACTTCTAACCCAAGAATAAAAAAAGGTGAAAAAATGATTCATCTTCATCGATATCAATTAATGCACGTTTGCCTCCTTTTCCTAGTAAGTTAGCTGAACCAAAAGAAGATGAGCATAAAAGAGAGATCTTAGAAACCTTTAAAATGGTGGAAATCAATATATCACTTTTTAAAGCCATCAAGAAAGTGTCGAAATATTCAAAATTCTTGAAGGAGCTATGTATAAATAAAAGGAAGTTGAGGGACAAGGAAAGAATAATTGTGGGTAAGAATGTATCAGCTATGATAAAATTACTAGAAAAAGCAAAGATCCAAGTATGTTTACACTTCTATGTGTTATTGGTAATAAGAAAATTGAACGTGTCATGCTAGACTTATGTTCATCTATTAATGTCATGCCATAGTCAATTTATCAAGCTTTGAATCTAAATTCTTTGCAAGAAACTAATGTGATTATTTAGCTAGCTAATCGTTCGTATGTGTGGCTTATTGGTGTTATAAAAGATGTTTTAGTCCAAGTTAATGGTTTGGTATTTCTAGTGGATTTTTAAATCTTGAAAATGGATTGAGATAATGTTAATCATTCGACTTTGGTTCTATTGGGTAGGTCGTTTATAAAGACTACTAAGATGAAAATCGATGTGGATAAGGGTACTATTTATGTTGAATTTGATGGAGAGATAGGGAAGTTCAATATTTTTGAAGCAATGAAGCACTTGAATGATTTTCAATCTATCATATGGATATTATGGATTCATTTGTGCAAGATATGTTTAAGGAAGACAGTGATGAAGATAAGTTAGAGCTTAAAGCTAAATCGGACGTGAATGAGCAAGTTGATGAAACTTGTGAAGTTATAGAACCATTGTTAGTAATGCTAATAGATTCGGAAACTTTAAATGATGAACTTAATATAACTCACAAGAAAGTCTTACCTTCTACTTTGTAGGCTTCGAAGATATAATTGAAGTTGTTACCTGATTGCTTAAAGTAAGTCTATTTAGGTGATGGAAAGTCATTACCTACAGTCAGCTCAAAAATATTGACTATCGAGTAAGAGGAAGGGGCTAATATCACTACTAAAGAAGTACAAAATTGCAATTACTTAGAAGTTGGAGAAGAAAAAAGTCACTTTGAGCATAATGATATTAAACAATTGCACTTTTCGAGAAGCAACCCATAATTTGATAGTTTTTATTGAATTTATTTTACTTATATATAGTTTACATGTTTTTGAAACATAAATTTATTGGCTTAAGGGAAAAAGAGGTCTTAAAATTCTAGACTATTAAATCTCATAAGGCAAGATCTCGCCCTATGTCATTTAGTGTTTTGAAAAAAAACGTAATTTTTTAATATCTCATTTTATTATTTAATTTCTTGATTTACTTTTTTTTATTTTAACAAATTTTATTTTTTATTTTTAAAATATTTTTAAAAATCCCTATCCTAATATCTGCATGTTTCTCTTTTGGAAGACATAAACAAAACACTCATCAACCCTCCACCAGCCAAATGCAGAACAATAGCCCTTCTTTAACACATCACTCACGTAGCCTTCACCCATGCCATAGAAAACAACAACAGCCCTCCTTTCCAAGCAACAAATGCACCCAAATATGTTTTGTTTTAATTCCATAAATGAGATTCATGCAGTGCCAAACAAGTAGTCCAACAATAGTCACACCTTCATAACACTTCTCTTTTCCGATGCTCACACCTCAGGGGAGTCCTTTATTATTTATTTTCTTTAATTACTTTTGTTGAGTTGTGAGTACCTTATGCATACATTAAGGACAATGTATGATTTAGATGTCAGGGAGCAAGTGTTTATATTGTGATAAACTTTGTGATTTATGTTTGGACTCATGAATACTATGATTCATATATTAATTATTTCTCATGATGGCTTCATAATTACTAGATTTTTGTTTATGAATAATCCTTAAGTTAAGATAAATTTTTTTGGTTTAAGATTTAATGCATGAGAGAGAAACGCATGATTAATTTTCTCATTAAATTATTTCAAGCGTCTCATTGGTTTTGTTAAATAAAAGTTTGCAAGACTTGATGCATTTTTGACACCTATGTGAGCTTTAAGCCTAAGAGTATATGTCACATATATGTTCATATATATCTTTTCGTTGTGTGTTATTAAACATAGCTTGTTTATGCTAGAACGTGCTTTTAAATACATATTGAGACCACATTTTTGATGAATTTGTGTATAAAGATTATGATAACATTTAGGATAACCATTTTTGACCTAAACAAACCTACCTCATTTTTTTATCCTTAGAAAACCAATTTGAGCCTTAACCTTTCTTTCATTGCATAATAACCTTGTTACAAGCCAAATTTTCCTTTTTGTCGTTGATATCCTTAATGATTTTGAACCGCTTAAACTGAAGGAATTGTATCGAGCTTATTTACATAAGATTTTAACTAATTATATGAAAAGTAAGTTCAATTACTCAAGTTGCATTGTTTTGATTTTTTATAGAATCGAGGGGAATTGTAAAAAAGAAATCTACTCTTTGATATTTTTGTTTTAAAAATGAAAGGAAAAAAGGAAGAAAAAAGAAAAGCAAAAGTGATTGAAAGAAATGATATTTGAATTAAGTGAATTTTGATTTAAGTTGAAACTTGTGTGGATAAGTTTGTATGAATTCATTCAATTTATTTAGCCAAAAGACTTCTTTTTATCATACCTTAACTAAGCCACATTACAATCCTTATAAAGTCCCTTTGATTTATGCATCAAGTTCATTTTGTTTAGTGGTGGAGATATGATTCTTGAACAAGATTATGGAAATAACTTGTTATGTTTTGATTTGAGAGCTTAATGAACCCTAAACACTTTGAGCATATAGAGTGAAATACTTGTGAGGGTGTCAAGTTTTGTTCATTTGATTTTGATGGTATTGATGAGATGCTATGTTTTAACAATATGTCCTATGAGTGCTTATTCTCTCGATTGTTATTTTATCTTAACCCTTAAATGTGAATTAGCTTTTGGACATTTCTGGATAACATGAAAGGAGATGAGAGGTTGTTATGAAGATGGTTAATATATTGAATTGATGTATGCTTGAGGACAAGCATAAGTCCGGTATGGGGGAATTTGATAAGATGTTATCTTTTTATATTATTTGATATTATCTCTTTTGATTTAGATTTATTCTGGTGATTAAATATGAAAATTAATGATTATTTTGTTTTAGGAGATGAAAAGTAAATATTACATCAAATCGAGACTCTATTGATGATAATCACGAATTTGGAAGAAGTGAAGAGATTGCTACGATAGATAAGGCTGATCACTTGAAGAGTTGGAGTTTAACTAGGAAGCTTCCTTCTATCCCTATCATATAGGAATTTGAATTTGTTATAGATAGACATCTTTGCAAGGTAGAATTAGATTAAGATTAGATTAGGAAAATCCTATAAAAGGGACGTTCCTCACAACAGAAAAAGGTTTTCTCTTCTTATGTTTTTCACAATTCTTAATCTTTCTTCTATTTTTGTTACTGGAACAAAAGCCATGTGGCTAAACTCAATCATTCTGATTCAAAGGGATTCGAAAATCTAGTTGTAACCTTGTGAGGTTTTGTGTTTTTACCTTTTATTCATGTTTTAATCCAAGAATTTCTTGTTTTGAGTTCTTATATTTGATGAATGATTAATATTTGATTAATATAACAAATTAATTTAATATTGATTATTCTATCGCTATCCATGAATTCAATGATCTGTAATTGTCATGAAAGATTGGTACAAGTAGCAAATATGTTATTTATGAAATTGCATAATTAACTTATGATAAACGAGAAAACTAAGTTGAATAATTACATCTATCTCGGTTATTTAATTTAGGGTTATTCTTTTTCACTAAGCTTATGGTTATCATTTATTTGATATGAATGCTATTACACCCAATTAATGAATGATAAGTTTTGGTTTGGATGCTATGTTTGAATTAATTAATTTAGAAAAATTTGGGACTTATTAGAATAGTGTTTAAAGTTAGGCTGGGTTTAAGGGGCAAGGTGTATAAAAATGTACCATTTAGAGTTTATAATTAACTATACTTGCATAAACCTAGTTTGCTATATAAAATATGTATTCTTCATCAAATGAGTTTGAATTCAATATTAAATTCATTGCTATTGACTCCTAAAGATGTAAGCACACCTAATTGGTTAAGCCTTATTAAAAATATTCTTGTGTTCTTATTATTATTTTTTCTATTATATTCATATTGCATATTAACTCTCATTAAAA
>JANIPM010000008.1:60651865-60683076 GCA_027478405.1 Erythroxylum cassinoides
CATAATTAACTTATGATAAATGAGAAAACTAAGTTGAATAATTACAGCTATCTCGGTTATTTAATTTAGGGTTATTCTTTTTTGCTAAGCTTATGGTTATCATTTATTTGATATGAATGCTATCACACCCAATTAATGAATGATAAGTTTTGGTTTGGATGCTGTCTTTGAACTAATTAATTTAGAAAAATTTGGGACTTATTACGACTATTCTAATACGTTTCAGACTAACTGCTTGAATTATAACAAATATTCTTTTTAGACCAATGATCATTGTTACAATTAGATGAGATCTTTCCCTTGAATCAGATTTTGTTAATCCTGACATTCTCATTTTTAAATTTGATGGATTTAATTTGTTTTCATATTAATTTTAGTTAATCAGTAAAGAACCCCTATTTAATTTTATTAATTGAAATTATGAAGCTAGTGTTTAATTCTCTAGGGATTCGACTTGGTTCCACGACAATGACAAATGTTTGAAGAATTAGAATTATTTTAGGGCCTTAACAACTCGACCATCCATCTTATATAACATTACTTATTTTGTAAGATTTCATCATTCACAATTCAATGTCATCCAACACAATTCACCATTAAGTTAAAAACCAACAATTCAAGTATTCAATATACACAATTACATAATACATATGTCCATCTTGTATAATATAACTCATTTTGTATTATTACATCACACACAATCCAATTTCATTCAGCACAATTCGCCAATAAGTCAAATACCAATAATTCAAGTATTTAACATACAAAATTACACAATAGACATGTCCATCTTATATAATATAACTCATTTTATATGATTACATCATACACAATTTAATTTCTTCACCAATAAGTCAAAAACTAACAATTCAAGTATTCAACGTACACAATTACAAAATACACGTATACATCTTATATAATATAAATCATTTTATATAATTACATCATTTAACCATAAGCTAAAGACATACACTCACAACTATAACATATTCAACTTCAACCATAACTCACAACTATAAGCTTACAACTTACTCTATATAATCTCATAATTCAACTATAAACTAATATAATTGGTTTAGTTATACAATTAAATTTATAATGCTTATAATAAGTTTATTTTCTTAATTAATTTTAATCAATATTGTTATTAAAATCCTAATTCTCAAATTTGATTTAACAATCTTTCATTCACCAATTTTAATCAACACTTTTAGTTTCTTACCCGTATTTTCCAATGCATTAATTTTCTTCATAAATTGACAATGTCTAAATTATATTGAAATTGAACCAACTCACACAAACAAATCCAAATTTCAAATTTAAATTTTCCAATTCGTTACATGTTTTTCATATATTGACACTACCTAAATTACATTGAAATTGAATCAACTTACACAAACAATTCTAATTTTGAAACTCAAATTTTCCAACTCACACAAACAATTCCAAGAATTTCAATAATTTGAACAATGCCATCAATTCCAACCATCACAAAACATAAATATACAACCAAATATAATGTAATTGCTATTCAGAGCACCTAAAAAAAATCAAGAAATACAATTAAATATCGAGTCGGGTTGGTTTGGATTTAGATCTGGAAAATTGAAATTTCAAATTTGTAGATTCATAAGGATGGTAATGGGTTGGTTGATCGGATCCCTGCTATTTCGGGCTCAGGCCCAAACTTGACTTGGATTGAATTTTTTATTTTTTGAAAAAGTAAAACAACGTCGTTTTAGGTTACTGGGCAGTCTGTTGGACCCTAAAATTTTCTTTATTATTTATTTATTTTATTATTTATTTTCTTAGAATTTAGTCTATTAAATTAGCAAGCATAAATAGAAATTAGAGTTATTAAATAGAGATGTTAGTATTAAGTTAGTGTAATGGTTATAAGAGACAAAAGAAGGGTAATTTTGGAAGAATACAACAAATGGAGGGTAAAATGGGAAGGACAAGAATAAAAAATAGTCTTGAATTAAAAGAGAGAAGAAGAGAAAACGTGGGAAGAGGGAAAAGAGACGAGAGAGTTCATGAGAGTGTTGGGGAAGCTAAGAAACGAAGAAAGCAAAGGAGAAAGAAGGAGAAAGAAGAAGATTTAGGCTAAGTTTAAGATAATCTTCATCTTTTCTTCTTGCTTTTATAGAAAAACAAAAAGAGTTAGGAATTAGAGAAATGGGTTTGTGTTGGGAGTAAAGGAAGAAGAATAGAATCATGAAACCCTAGATGGATGTTATAGGTTTTCAACTAGGTTTTGGTTTTACTAACCTAGATGAACTACGATTAGGTTGAGTTTAAGCTTGATTTTGCCTTTAATTATTGAAGTTTTATAGATTTCCATTTGAATGTGGGTTGAATGAGATTTTGGGTTGGTTTAGGAAACCAAAAAAATCTCACTCAAGAATAAGAGGAAGGGCACAATTGAACTTAGATTTCCAAGCAAATTAGGTGGTTAATATATTTATGGTTATCGTGATAATGAGTCAATTCTTGTTTGCTTGAGTGTTTAAATTGCTTGAATTGAATTGTTGTGATTGTTATGAAATGCATGATGAGTTATTAATATGATTATGCATTAAATGATGTTATGACATTTTGTATGGATCAAAAGAGGAAAAAAAAACATAAGAAGCATGAAAATATGATTCTATGATCAAATGGATTTGAGCATAAAAATTTGCTTATGATTGGGCAAGAGAGGAACCATTCTGTTCTTCACATGCACATTGACTAATGCCTTCCCCTAGCTGCCCGCTTGTGACATACGAGATCCTAAGAATTGGACTCGTTTTGATTATGGTGTAAACTTCGATTTTTTCGTTTCGTTTCATGGGACGCTCGAGCCATTTGTTTATGCATTGCACTTCGATCTGTAAGCTTGATGCATAGTTGAGTGTTATATTGATGATTGTGAGTTACATGATATGATTTATGTGAGAATGTGTTGAACTATGAGATTGAAAGTAGAACTGTGAAAAATTGGATTCCTAAATGCATGGGATGTCTACATATATGAATAGGGAATATGCTTGACATGTGGCTCACTATCACTAGCTATAAACATATTAGCCATTGAGCTTAGTAGCTCAACCATTATTTTTTCCACTCCTCAGGTGCAGAACAAGAGAATTGGTGATCCATGCAAAGATTGGCAACTCCAAGATTAGAGATTTTTGTAATTAAGATAGTAAATGTGGGTAATATTATAGGCATATCAACATGAGCATTCATTGTTGGTTGTATTTTGTGTTTTATACTAGGCCATTGATATGGCTTCTGATATGTAACTAAAGCTGTTCAAACTCTTTGATTTAGTTAAAGAAATTTGGATTTGATGAAGATCTTTTGTGTATGTTCATAGCTAATTTCTTTGTTGAGATTGTGAATTGTTGTTAGTGATGAAATAAGATGTTGTGATGATAGCTTGTATGTATTTTTGTTGTTGGATGTTTAGGTCTGGGTTTTGGTATGACGGTTTCAGCGCGGCAAAGCCAAATAGTTCGTCACGGCGAACCTTTCTCTAGAGGTATTCTCGGGGGATCTGAGACTTCACCGCGCTGAAGCTAGAAGTTCGCCACGGTATATTTCTTCCGAAGGGTATGGGTGCTGGATTTTGGGACTTCGAGGTGGTGAACTTTACTCGAAAGGTCATTGCACTTGACCTTCATAGTTCGTTGCAGCGAAGCCAAAGGTTCGTCGCAACGAACCTGCTAATGCTGACGCTGAAATTTCTTACAAATCAAATGCTTTCAACTTCCCTCTCGCATGACCTCCACCGGACCACCTGCAATTGTCACTTCGAGATTAGGAACGAGACCGAAGCTTCACACAGCCCAACTCCTGGACAACTCAGGCCTAGATTGTTGACTTCGGACTGAGGCTAGGCCTTTTTGCCATCCTACTGATTTTGCTATACTCCACATATTATACGCACTGGGAACAGTGATGGGCAATTGGAAGCGGCAGCTGAAGAGTAGTGGTGGTCGATGGTGGTGTGGTGTGGTGTGGTGTCGAAAGTGCATGGAGATATCATAGAAGTGTATGACTATGAGGAAAGTGGAAGGAGAGTGAATAGAGATGCCAAAGAGGATAGTCGGCAGAGAGGGAGAGGAGAACGTAGAGAGACTGTGAGAGTGTGAGAGAGAAATGTGAGAGCGAGAGATGTAGCATAAGTAGAGAGTTAGGTTAAATATTTTGATTTTTGCAAAATGGTCTCCCTATTTTTCAAACAAAATACCATTTGATACCATGCAAAATTGTCAGTATCGACTAGTACCCTTAAATATGACTTCATATCGTTTTTCTTCCAGTACAGTAAGAAACCCAAATCATTGGTTTGGATGGTTTTAAAAGGTTAATTATTAAAAAAACTCAAAATTTTACTAAATTTTATTATACTAATTTAAACTTTAAAAATAAAATGTAAAATAATTCAATTTTTAATTTTCAATAAAAATAATTTAAGGTTAAATTCTATGTTAATGTAAATTCAAAATTTAATCAATTTCAATACTAATTCAAACTTTAAAAAAATAACACTCAAGTATTTCAATTTTTAATTTTTTAGCAAAAAAACCTAATGTTAAGTTTTTTTTTTAATTTCCTCACCTCCTATTAGTATTTTTATTATATGGTTGTAACATATTGTATTTGTACCACATATAAATTTATTATTTAATTAATTAAAAATTTTAAAAATTTTAAAATAATTATGTTTAAAATTTTTAACAATACTTTTTAAAGAGATTCAATGGGTTAAAGTGGTTTAGTTACAAAGAACTCACATATAAAGGAAAGTCTTATAGTTTCATAAAATATATCTACATTTAATTTGCAAAAGAAATGTAATTAAATTTCTCCAAATAGTTATGTTACTTTCACCCTTATAAAAATGCATTTGATTTGCATTGTATTTCCTCATAATTATTTTACTTTTGATTGTCTCTTTAAAGAAATAATAATAATATTTTTTCAGTACTCCTGTTTTATAAGTACGTCCTATGTGATGAAAGAAAATTAATTAAGCAATCATTTGACTAAATATATATCAAAATCTTTCATGAGAAATTTGTAAATGTTTACGTCATTTCAAAATTTCAAAAAAAGAAATATAACTTAAAAATAATTTCAAATATTTATGCAATATTTTTGTTGTTAATATGAACTTTATTAATGGTTTTGTTTTGGATTAAAAGTTATGGTAAGATATACTTTCTGTACAGTTTTACTCATTAAAAATATTTCGTTACTTTAAATTATCTAAAAATACTTTGTGATATTACAAACACTAGAAAAGGACTTTTTATCAAAAATTTTAAAGTCATTTTAAACATAAATTGTGATGAAAATTGAGTCATCAAATATGCAATATTTATAGTTGTTTAATTAAATGAGATTCTAACAAGTAATTTTTATGATAATAAAACATATTAATTTTGATTTTTTATCTTTGATGGTATCAGTAAGTTAATTCTTCAAATATTCAAGTAAAAAGATAAAAATCAAGTTCAAGGCAAAGTGAGCAAAGAAGTTAAATAAATCAATTAAGCAAACAAAGAATAAACAAAATGAGCAAAGTAGAGCACATATGTAGCTCAAGTGAGTTTTAAGGCAATATAAGTCAAATGGACCAAGAGCAAGAATGAATAAAGCCATTTTATGTAGCAAATCATTGTAATATTTTTTGTAATCTTGTCTTAGTCATTTAATTGAATTAGGAACTCAATCATTCATAGCACATAACACATAAATCCTTTCATATTTAAAAGAAAATTTCTTCTAAGTTCTCTTATCCTCAATTAGACTTTTGGAAACTTTTGAGATAATTTCAAATCAAATTCTTATTAAAATAGTGTATTTTGATGCTTTTTAAGAACTTAAATGGTTGAACATTGACAATTTAAAGTATTTTTTAGAGTTTTAATTTCATGTGGTTTGGCTAGTCTAGAGGTTTAGATAGTTTTGGACCAACTGAGGTCCTAACAAGTTATTTTGAAAGTAACAAAACATATTGCTATTAATGAATTTAATTGTAATGATATTAGGGACTATATTACAATGAAATTAAGTAATATGTGAAAGGTGAAGTTTAACATAAGGGAAATGTGAGCAAAGGATTTAACTGAATAAATTGAGAAATGAAAAGATGGAGAAATGAGTAAAGTGAAGCACATATGCAACTTAAAAGAGCTTTAAGGGAACTTAAGTGAAAAACTAAGAACAAAGAGGACTCAAGTATATCAAGATTAAAAAATCATTGTAATTGTTCTTGTAACCTTATCTTGATTATTTCAATGAATTAAAGGATAAATAATTCTATAATAAATTATATTATGACATATTAAATATATTTTATCATAATTATAAGAAATTTTGAAGAAAACATCTTGATGCATTAAATAATTTTGAAAAACTTTTGAAATTATTTTAGATCAAGTTTTTGTTAAAAGAATGTGTTTTAATCTTTTAAAAACTTAAAAAGATTTAAAAAGCTTCTTTAAGGAAGTTTGGTTGACCAATATATTGATTTGGGTAACCAATATTAGGGTTTTAACGTGTCTTGGAAAATTTTGGTCTATACAGGTTGATTGGTGTTGTTAAACGAATGGTTGGCATACCTGAGCAAGCTTAAGAAAGAAAGATAGATCAATTTGGTAAGTTTTTATATCTTTTTACATAATTACATATTAACGTTCCTTTTCTTGAAACTTTTTATTGATGCAAAATATGACTAGTTCTTAAATGATCTCCTTTCTAATAAGAGGAAACTCAATAGTTATTAATGGATAATCTAATTGAAGAGTGCTTCGCCATCTTGTAGAACAATCTATCTTAGAAAATTAAATATTCGGGGAGTTTTAATATTCCTTGTAACATTGATAATTTGTTAACTGAAAGGACATTAGTAAACTTAGGAGCTCTTATTAACTTGATGTCATATGAAATGTTTAAAAAGTTAAAATTGGGTAAACCTAAACTAACTAGGATGAGTATTCAATTAGTGGATAGGTCAATTTTCCTATGCATTACAGAAGGTTTTTTTAAACTTTTGTTTAAGGTTAAAAAGTTTGTCTTTCCTATTAATTTTGTAATTGATGATATAGTGAATGATGTATAGGTTTCCTTGATCTTAAGATAGAAGTGCATGATAGGAAATTAATCTTAAGTGGTAGGATATGAGGAAGTAGGTTTTAATCTGTCTAACTCCTTAAGACATCCTATTGATAAAGATGATACTTATTCATATATAAATGTTATTTGATGTTGAAGTTTCTCATGTTATGTAAGGAATAATCACAAAGGATCCGTTATAGACTTGTATCATGCTAGGTGAAGAAGAAGAGATGAATGATCCTATTCTATTGGAGCAAATGGCATATTTGAAAAGTAACAAGTTTATGATTAGGAGTTCAATAAGAAGTCTAGCTAAATGAATTATAAATAAGTGTTTGTTGGGAGACAACCTATGAATTAGGTGTATTTGTTTAAATTTAGTTGCTTTATGGATCTTTGTCATTAGTTTTTAGTATATTTTTACATGATATTAATTTTTGTTGCTTATATTTTAAGTGAAAAGTAGTTTAAAATTATGGATTTAAGTTTGTCTTGATATTCTTTCACTTATTAGATCCTGACGTACACCACTAATTTGTACTTCTTAAACTGCACCTATAAAGCCTTTATTGTCAAGGGAATGCCACTCATCATAATTTTCTTCTTTTTTCCCTTATTTTCGAGTTTTTGACTATTCTTATATGTTGAATACATTAGGTATAGTATACAACTCAAGTATGAAGAAGGGAACTAATCTTTTATGCTTATAATTTTGTTATAATTAGTTTAATAGAGAATAATTCTGAAAATATTTGTATTTTTGAAAAAAATATTGATCGAGATACTTAACTATAAATTTGGTTGTCTTTTTAATTTAATTTATTTAGACACATAGTTATGAGAATTGATGATTAAGTTGATTTTAATTTGTTTTATTAATTTTAAAAATGGATATTTGATTTGCACTAAGATACCTTTTTACTAATTTGGATATACAATTAAAATAGAAGTGAATTCTTTAAGATTTTTTAACATCCCACCAAGGTTTCTTATGAAAAAAAGAGAAAAATATTCATAAATAAGTGACCATAAGATAAACTCACTTTGTTGGCTTCAAACCGAGTAAAAAGGTTGAAATTAAAGAGTAGTGCTAATAGCCATTTAATAATAACCTAATTAAGTAACCAAAGATATTACTGATAAGGTGTTTACTCTCAAGTCAAAAGGTTAAGTTAATTTTCAAACAAGCACCTAAATGCTTCAATGTTTATTTAAAGTCAGTGCTTTGCTTTTCTAACAATAAGGGTTATATAAATTTTTGAAAGTTAAATAATCTTTCCCATGTATGTTCCCTTTATATATTAAGTTAAATTTTGTCGATTAAGTTAAATTTTCAAGAATTATTGAGTTAAATTAAATTGATTTAAGACTTGATGCAAGTAGTTAAGTACCTAGCAAATTGATAAACTTTGCAAACAAATTAATGATTGATGTTATTGATTTGTTAAACTATTTCCTAAAGTTACTGCTTACTTAAGTTAAAAGTGATAAATTTGATTTTCATGAGGGCAAACAAATACTTAAGTATAAGGAAATTTGATAAGTGCTAATTAATTTATATTTCCAACCTGATTTTGAAAGCATCTTGCCTATGTTTGGTTAACTTTTATAGGATTTGGTACTCAGTATAACTTATATTTTATTTATAGGCCTTATTTTAACTCCTTAATAAAGAAGGAATTAATTTAGGCAAGTTGAAACTAGGTTGGAAAATTTTTAACATAATTTTAGAGGAAGAATTCAAAACATGGGTCACCATCATGACGTCATATTAAAGCCATATTAGACATAAAACAATACAAGTCCAACATAAATCTATGTTCAAGACCTATGTTAATGGTTTTTTTAAATAAAAATTATAATTTTATGCTAGAAAGAGTAAAATGAGACTAACACAGGTCTGTGTTGAACTCATATTGGTTGTGATGCTTAAAAATTTTAGGGATTTCTTATATAAAAGAGAGAGCTTTAGATGGAGGAGAAAAAGACATCATTATATATATGAATTAGAACATATTTAGACATGAATGGTGCAAATTTTGGGAGGAAAAAGGGATTTTCATTAGTATTCAATTGAACATATCAAGATCCATGAAAATGAGTTCTTATATTTGATGTTCTTTCTTGGTTATTGTAGGTTTTCTTTATCTTAGTATGAACTAAAATAAGATAAATTTAAATTGAAATCCTAGATCTATGTTTTTAGATTGATTCTTTAGTTTATTGAAAAAAATCAGGTTCCTTATGAATTATTCATTATTACTTGTTATTATTGAATTAGAATTTTCTAGTATTTTGATTCAATTTTGGAGTTTATATATAGGATTAGAAAATCATATGTATGAATAGATTATGGAATGAATAAGAGTTGTATGAAATCCTAGAGATAGGGTCATATAATTTTTTTGGATTAGAGTCAAATCTAATAAAAAAAGAGATTTCAATAAATCAACTTAAGAATAAGAGTTGTATTTCTTAAGAAAGAATATAGTTACAAATTTTTGGAATTTCTAGCAATCAAAGAAACTAGATTTAATAATTAAATCAAGATAAGTTTAAGCATAAAACGGTTTTAGAGAAATTTTATATTTGGATCTTGTTTATCAACTGATTGTTTCATTCTCATTTATCGCTTTGGTTCATTATTTTGTATTGGTAATATTATTTCAGTTCACCATTCTTTTAGATTAATCATCCATTTTATTAGATTAGATAAACAAAAGATGGTTATTACTAGTACCTATAAAACTCGCGAGTACGATACTTGTATTCATTAATTTATATAATAAGATTAATTGATGCACTTGACTAGTTGATTTTTAGTATTATTTGAAAAATACACAATCATCATTTTAAAGAACTTACTAATCTTTAATTATATTAATAGCAATATTATATTATAATAAGTATTGTCTAATGAGATATGCAAAATGATATTGTCAACTTATCATTAAACCAAGCAAAGTTCTTTTTCATACAAGTAATAATTTATTAAATAAGAGTTTTAATACTTTAAACAGAGTTATCCTTTCGTCCGACTTCCATTTACTATCAATAACATGAGGAATGTAGGATGTATATTCATCTTTTAATACTTGTTATTAGAAATCAACTAAAGATAATTAATGGATTTGAAATTTCTTAAAATTAATTTTCATTTCTGAATCGATATATTTGTGAGTAACCTTGTTTTTTGCTAACATATTAAAAAAGAAAGTAGACTCATTATACATTTAAATTCAACTCAAAAAAAGAAAGAAGCTTGTTAATGAAAGCTATCACTTTACTACGTTAAGAGTTTAGGGATCTATCTTTTGAATTCAAATTTGGTTTGTGAGATTTCTATATTACTTAAGTCTAACAAAAAAATAAAGTTTTGAGCTCAGATTTTAAGGTCAAGTTGTGTTTATGAATTTACTCTTAAAATATGAATTCTTTAATTGTTAATTTTATTCATTAAAATTATTAATTTATACCATTTTACAAAGAATTACCTATAATTTAGAGATATAAAAGTTTAAGTTATTATTATTAATATTCTTACAAAAGACTAATCACAATTTTTATGGAGATAAAATTTATTAATTTTTTATGTCATAACTTTTTAAATATTTTAATGTGATATATAATCTAACTCGTACACTTTTACAATTTATTATTGCTCTAGAAAATTATGGAATTTGAGGCAAAATTATTTAATAATGATTTTTCCTATTTTAAACATATTTAAAATTAAAAATATAAGAAATGAAAATATATTACAATACAATTGAATTGAAATGATAAGTCAAAGAAAAAGAAAATCAAGTGGGATCTTATAAAAAAGTTTTTATCTAACTAAGATTGTTATTATTAGACATAAGGAGATCGTAACCCATGATTTTAATGATAAAAATATATTATTACTATCATTTTTATTTTAATCTAATATGTTAAATAATCAAGTAATGTGAGAAAGATCATGTTGAATGTTCAATGAAAGAAAAAAATTGATTCAATACGCAACTTCATCAAAAAGATCCCAAATGATCAGTAAAGTGGAACTATCAAATACAATTTAAGAGAATTTTAAGGAAATTCAAGTCGCATAAACTAAGAATAAGAAATATTGAAGTCATTCCATATGTAACAAATCACCCAAATATTTTTTTATAACTTCATCTTAGTTATTTCAATGAATATGGAGTTTAATCATTCAATGCTCATTTTTATGAGAGGCTTAAGGCATAAATCTTTTCATAATTAGAATAATTTTTATTCTGAACTTTAAATAAAAATTTTGATCATAAAACAAACATTGGAGATTTTTTAAATGATTTCGAATAAAACTTTTATCAAAATAAGGTCATTTAATATTTTTAAAAAATTGAAATGTTGAAAATATTTTTAAATAATAGTTTTTTTATAGAGGTTTAGTGAATCTAAGGGCTTGATTTAGATAGCCTAATTAACTCAAGAACTTTTAGAAATAAAAAGGTAGTTTTACATGAGCTAAACATTTGGTTAAATATATCACAATTGAATTGTAAGAAGAACTTTTGGCATACTACATAGTTGTGCAACGAAAAGGATGCATTTAAATGCAAATGCTTATTGGATAAAATATATTGAACCCTAGTTCATTGTTGTGAGCCAAAAAGGGAAGAATTAAGTTATATATAGTTATGTTAGTGTAACGATTGAGAACAGTTGATTGAGGCATACTGTGAGAGCTCCTCTTCACACCGAACAAGACTTATAAAAGATTACTCTTGACTTGTAGTTAAAGAAGAAGATAAGGGTTCTTCTTAATCACAGTTTTGCAGTATCAAAATTACAATGGTTGTTGCATTACAGATAGCAGACGTTATTTATCTGAAGTGTATCATTTTAATAGACCAAATAAACAACATATCGACTGATATGTAACATCTTCGATATTTAAACCTATAATTGGCTCAAAATTGTTAAGACCATTCTTATGTTTGGACTGATATGCATGTTTTTATGGACGTTATTTATCAACTAGATATCGAGTCTTTGGACTCAGATTTTTTTTTTCAAGGAAAATCAAAACATAAAAGTCAAATTACAAAGTAGGTCGGAGGAGGAGACCCCCAGCTAAGTCCGCCAGAAGTAGAGTGGCACACTCAGGAGGTGCTATGTCAAAAAAAGTGATCCCCATATTCAAGGAACAAGCATGCACCTCAAGTCAGTCTACGCAGTGGTTACTCTCGTGGTAAGTATGTCGACGTAGAATAACCCAATTTTGGATCAATAATTTATTGATGTCCCGAACAAGAGAATTGATAGTGATTTTTGTTAAATCAATTCATCAAAGTACTATCAAATAGTTCACCAGTATCTTAACTTGACGTGCGCATGCGCTGGAGACTTAACTAAAGAGCAAGTTGTGGATGATGATAGGACAGGAGGCATGTGGTACAACTATTTGCTACCTCTTATCCAGTTGTCATACATTCAGGAAAAAGAACGGACAAAACTTTAGGCTGGCATATATATGTGACGGAGACAAATGCCAAGGACGTATTTGTCTTGAGGAATTATCTAATTATGAAACGTACAGTTCTTTCTCAGTCTTTCACAGTATGGAGGTGACACTGGATGGAGTAAGCCAATGATGAAAGATAATATACCGTTATTCAACGTTAATCTATATTCCATTTCATATAGACAAAAAATGTAATAATACTACTAAGTTGTTTTGAAATATAAAAAGTTTTGTTGAACACTAAATTCATTAGACTTATTTTTTAAGGGTGATGATACTCTTTTTTAATTTCGTGAGGCTCCTCTGCAAATTATTTCAGATTTATATTTCTTTCTTCCTTTTAAATTATTAGTTTTAGTTACATTCCTTAGGTGGGATTCTTCGTGCTTACTAAAGATGGTGATCTATCTTCAAATTCCCTAATCAAGATAAATCACTTAGTGTAATGGAGTATGGGCTATAGCATGTGGTAGGCGAACTTTCAATGCTTCAAAAGTGACGAGTTGGGATGAACTAAGACATGAATAAAGTGGATGTAGTTATAATATGGATCAATTTTCACAATATTCCTTTCGAATATTAGACAACTTTAAGGTTGAGTTACATAATTAGTTCTCGAAGTAACCCTTGTGTCTTGGCTCACAAACTGCTAAGCCGAAGAGAATAGATTATATCCGAATATGCATAGAGATTGAAAAGGATAAAGAGCTTCCATATTCACTTACAATCGAGAGATTGAATCTAGTGATCTTATGGACATTGAAATACATCTCTCCTACTCTTAAAAACCTATCAAAAACTAGTTAGCAAGATAGAGGGCTATGATAGACTCTTTAAAATTATTACTTACTCCAAACTTTTAGAGTTGAAGTCTCCTCTTGAAAGGTAAGATCAAAATAGCATTTTGGGCTAAAGAATAAGGCAAGCTCATGGCCTGGTAGGTGAGGCTGGTATTGATAGAGGTAGTTAGCTTATCATTGGAAACTCAAGTATGTTGGAAGATACTTTAGAGTTCAACTCTAATTAGTCAAACATGGCAACTAATATTATGAAATGTTCTCTTAATGATTATGGTAAGAGCCATATGGATGAACCTAGTGTTGAGCCTTCTGAGTAGGATCTTTAGATGAGCATCTTCCTTTCAAAAGAATGCATCAAAGAAGATTTCAAGACTAGTGCTAGAGTGAAGCCTAGAAGAAAGCCTAACAAGAAGAGGAATTAGTTAGGGACTATCTCAGTTGTTCTTTTCTAATGTCAATTCTTGCTTTGAACATTAAAGTACTTAACAGTCCTCATAAATAGTAGATAGTTAAAGATATTATGCATGAAAAGAAGCATATTTTATTAGGTATTACTTATGTCAATCTTTATCATGGTTCTCTACTCCTATCACTATCTCCACTATATATTTTGCTAAGTTAGCATTCCAAAGAATGAAATTATAGAATGATTAAAAGAGGATACAAGTTGGGTCCTAACTCTATAGTTAATGTTGGGGGATATGAATTGCATTTTGAACTCTTAATAGGAAGAAGAAAGAAAACTTATTTAAAAGAATCTAAAGGATGAGCTCAACTTTGTAATTAATCATATTTGAGTCACTTACTTGAATTATGTACGACAATTCTTCACTTGTTATAATAATTAATATAGTGACTAGTTCATTAGGAAAATTCTCAATAAAGCCTTAGTAAATCCTACTTAGCTAGCCTCTTCTAATCAAATTATGCTAATTTTGATCCTTCCTTTTATTCTGATCACTCTTCAATAAAATTTGTTCACCTTAACAATATATCCTCTATTAAAGCCGCCTCTACGATTAATAATTATTTGACCAATGTTAGTGGTTTTCAAAAGGTGTTTTGGATTGGTTTGTAGAAGCAAGTGTTAGGATATAAAGGTTACCAAATTATGGTGAAGTTGAGAACTAAAAATGAACTTAAATAATTCTTAATAAGAGCCTTTTTTCCAACGCTAAGGTCAATATTATGGTAACTAAAGAATCTCTTGTACATATATAGAATGATTGATATAACCATCCTTCAAACTCTCTACTCAAAAGCCAAGAGATTTAAACTTTGGATATTTATCCTTAGACTCTTAACTCCACAAGTCATTACTAAGATAAAAATATATGATTTTTTAGCTTAACAAAGGGAACCGTAACACTAAATTCTTCCATAATTCCTTATTGGCTCATAGGAATCTCAATAAGTTATGTTATCTAAGTGATGATTCTATGTGTAGATATTAGGTTATGCTTAAAACCATTTCCTTCAATCACTTTAAATCTCCTCTTGGTGAGAAATCCCTAAGTTAGTTGTTTATTCAGGTTCTAATAATATAACTAGCTCTAGTTTGTTCAAATCTTTGAATGAGTTCCTTACCAATCCCTTCTCTGGTTTAGATATTAAGGCAACCTTATTTAACTTTAATCCTAAAAAAGTCATAAGACCAGATGGCTTTACTATTTTTTTCATAACACTTGGTCTCTTACAAGTGATCTAGTTGTGGAAATTGCATTGGAATTCTTTGATAGCAAGCAAATTCTTAAAGAGCTTGAAAAGACTTTCATTTGTCTCATCTTAAATGTTAGCTCATTGATTAAAAGTTATATTAAAGCTTATTGTTAGTCCATGTCAAAATGCATTCATACAAGGAAGGAATATTGGATGTAATTTTATTCTTATTCATGAATTCTTCAAGGATTATACTGTCAAAACTTCAATTAAAATTTGCTTCTTAAAGATTTATTTTAATAAGTTTTTTGATTCATAGGAATGACACTTTAGTCTTAACAGTTTTCTTGCTTTTAAGTTTCCAAAGCTCTTTATAAATTTGGTTCAATTATACATAACTTCAATCTCTTATAGTATTATTATTAATGGAGAACCTAATTTGATGTTTAGTTAGGATAAAGGTATCGGATGAAGAGATCCCTTATCCCCTAACCTATTCACACTTGCCATCAAATCCTTACTAGGCTTATAGCTCAAAATATAGAGGAAAATGGCTTATTCAGCTTTCACTATAAAATTCAACGCCTCAAAGTCTTTGATTTTTCTTTTGTTGATAATTTTCTTTTGTTATGTGGAGTTGATCCTAATTCTCTTAAAATTATTTATGAGCCCACTCACCTCTTTCTCTAAGATGTCTAACCTAGTAATTAATACAAATAAAAGCATCCTTTATCTCGACAAGTACTCCTAATGCTACCTCTCTTAGTATGATCTCAGCTCTCCAGGATTAATAGGCTCCATTCAGATAGCTAGGACACCCTATATCCATTAAGAAAACTTCCTTTAAAGATTGCCTTCCGTTTCTAGAATCTATCAAGTATAGAACTTCAAGCTAGCAAAATTTGTTTCTTTCTTATATAAACATATTGCACCTTATTATTTTGATATTAGCTACACATAATTCTTCCTAAAGGACTTATCAAAGATGTGGAGAAGATGCTAAGAACTTCTTGTGGTCAGGGGATGTGGACAATCCCTCCACTTTTAGGGTTGAATAGATAGATACTTCTTACCCAAAGAGGAAAGGAGATGAAGAATATTCTTAAGTAAATCTATGAACCAGATGCTTTCAAAATGAATTTGGAGACTGTTCAATGATAAAAAAAGGCAATATGGATTAAATGTATGCTTAACTACTACTTGTCTAATATCAATTTATAGGGTTTAGCTTCTAATATAGAGTATCTTAGAATTTGATGCAGATGCTATGACAGAGGGATCAACTTAGTCTAGTTTTCAAGAAATTGATTAGTGATGAAAAGGATACATGCTTTTTGGTATGACAATCGAATCAACTTAGGGCTAATAAAAATTACATTATACTTAAGTTCCTTAAGAATAAGGATGCCTTACAATGCCAAGGTAAAATAAATTATTAATGGATTTAGAGACAATGTTAACAAAATTGGGAAACATATTTGACATATGATGGAAGTCACTTCACTTAGAAAAGCAATCAATAGAGAAATAAATTATCAGGAAAAAAAAATATAAAGCTCTGTGAATGCACATTGGTTAAGTCAAATCTTAACTAACAAAGACCACTTTAGCAAATATTTATCCTTAGATCACTCTCTAATTGAGATTTATCTTTATCGAAATTCTACCAAAAGAAACCACCCATTAGATTTAATAACTTTTAATAGAATTAAAGGGTTTGACGAAGCAATCATCAAGGGATCACAAATAAATTCAAAACGATTTATAGCATACAAATGCCTAAGGAAACTATAAGTAGTACAGAAGGAGTTGAAGATCTTAAGCAAAACTAGAATGAACAACATAATGGAAAATATATTTGAGAAGAGAAAATATTTGAACCTTACTTAAAATAAGACTTATGTTGATTCTTATAATGTAACTCTTAAGCAACTAGAAAATTAAGCATTAACTATAATCAAGTTCTAGACAAAGATAGTCAGGTGCTACGTAACTGAGTACATAATTAGAGAAAAGAAAAGAGGGACTGCAATTTCAAAGACTTAAATACTAAAAAAAAATTTCAAGACTCATCTTAGTTTCCATTATCTGTTTAAAACCAAAGGACAGGTAAATTTAGATTAGAAACTACAAGAAAATATCTCGATAGGCACAATAAGTTTTACACTTAACAATAGGTATTGTTAAACTAGGTCAAAAAATACCTTCCTAGAGGTACCTACTTACTTTCCCCCCCCATTCAAACTCGGATCAGTTGTGAAGTGGATTTTGTGTTAGGGGACAAAAGTATAAGCTATGATACAATCTTGAAAGAGTAAAATCTACTTTTTGGCATTCTCCTTTTTTGGTTTAGGCTAATTATTAAAAGCAACAACTCCTATATGTACTACTATTTAAAAAGAACAACTACCAGTTGATACATTTCTCACTTTTAAGCTAGAGTCTAAGGATGTTACGGTTGGGGAATGAAGATAGGAATACAAGTTACTCCCATAATTCTTTGCTAATCTAAAAGAGCACAAATAATATAACATCTTTAGCTAGTGTGAACTAGGTTACTATTTTCTCTCAAGAAGATATAAAAATGAGATCTTTATCCATTTTAGAGACACAATTAAAGAACTAGCTAATGTAGTTTCCTCTTTCTAAGAACTAAGAACCTTTGTCCCAAAGTTAATTAATAAGGAAAAATCAAGGAGCTTAACTAACATTATGTGAAAAGGAAATTAAATTAACTCTCTTTAGTTTGAATCCTAGGGAAGTAATAATTCGTCATGGACTTAATATTCTATTTTTAAGAAATTATGGCATTTAGTGGGAAAGTAGGTATCAAAAAAAGAATTGAATATAACCTATACATGCCTCATTCTTAAAAAGACTAACCCTATCAAATCACAGGGATGTAGACCTATTTCTTGTTTTAATGTGTTCTACAAAGTTATTCCAAAGATGCTGGCTACTAGATAAAAAGATAATCTCAATTCAATCATTAGTCAAAGTCAAGCAACCTTCATTCAAAGGAGGGGAATATAGTATAATATACCTCTACTACAAGAGGCGATCAAAGATTAACATAGGAGAAAAGTTTTCAAGAGCTACACAATAAAAATTGATATCCATAAAGCATTCAAATTAGTGGGTTAGATATTCATTCTTGAGGTAATGGAACTTATGAGATATCCCTACTCATTATCAAAATGGATCAAAGACTACTTATAACCACTTATTTCAATGTTTTTGTCAGTGAAGAAACCATCTTAAACATTCAATGTAAAGAAAGGTTGAAGTTAGAAAACCCTTTCTCCACTTACCTGTTTATGATTTGCATATAGTTCCTTTTAGGACATTCATAGGAATATAATAGAAAAGGGCTAGTTCATCGTCAACTACAAATTTTATAAGGTAAATATCAATAAGTTATCTTATGCTAATGGCCTTATTTGTTGTGTGGAGAAAATGAAAACTATATAAGATTGTATATGGAAATAATCTAATAATTAAATGATATATTAGGTCTAAAAATCAACATAAAGAAGAATTGCATTTTTGTTTAAGATAACAATTATAACTAAGAATAAAATTTAATAAATATAGCAAGCTTAAAGATTAAAAGACCTGCTTTTGAATACCGTAGGACTCCTATTGCTATCATAAGACTCATAAATAGAGATTATAAAGCTCTATTTGATGTTATCTAAAGAAAAATAGGGAATTAGAGCAACAAAATACTTTAATATACTGGAAGATTGCAACTAATATCTTTTATAAGCAATTTTTGTATGCACTGGTGTTCTCACCTTTTCCTCATTAGTAATATGATCAAGGAAATTAAGAAATCAATGAAAATCTTCTTTTAGATAGAGGATCAAAATAAATCATCACATGCCATGGTAAAATGGACATAAGTATGCACCCCTAAGGAGGAAGAAAGATTAGGGCTAAGCTCTTAAAATCAATTAACAACATGCTCTTGGCCAAGAAAATATGATAATTCTTATAGATAAGGAATTCTTATGTGTTAAGTATATACACACCCATTTCTTACAAGGAGAAAATCTTTGGAGCATTAAACCTTAATTAAGTACCTCTTGGAAACTAACAGAAAATTTAAAGATGAGGGATACCATAAACTAGAACATCAAATGCATCATTACGAATAAGAATACTACATCTTTATAATTGGCTAATCGACACAATTAAGGTCCTTTATATAAACTCCTTAACTTCCACAATCTTAATTATTTGATGTTAATCAGGTTAAGTAGGTGGTAATGGGAAGAGATTGGAGTTGTCACTATAGAGTTTTCTTATGTATTATATCCAATGTACCTTCATACCTTCCTAATCTAGGACGAGAAAATAAAATAACTCGAATTGCTCATATTTTAGGTATGTTCAAAAACAAAACATGCCTAAATTTATTCAACCTCCTTCTTTAAGGGTGAATTGGCATAATCTAGTTTAAGATCAATGTTGCATTCCAAAATTTACTTTTATTTTATGGATGGAAGTGAAGTAAAAAAAACATAAACCTAAGGTAGAATTGGAAGCATTCAAGTTAATAATACTTGTAGCCTCAGTCATCAAGAGCAAGAATCTTTGAATCAATAATTTTTAATTACAATTAATCAACAACAATTTAGGAATAAGAAATGCAGTGGTGCAAGCATATCTATATAGAAAATGTGTGGGAAAATATCATCATGTGGGAATATAAACTTAGACATAACTCTAAAAGGGACTTGAAGCTATTCAAGGTTACTCTGAGATGTTATATCTACTCAATTTGGATGGAAAGAAAGTAGAGAATCTTTCGACATGTTCATTAACAAACATAAGGAATTAGATGAGGGAAGTTTCCATAGCTAGAGCCAAGACTATACAAATAAGTCAAAGGATGGAAAGGAAATGAAACATGTAAATGGAAAGGAAATGAAATATGTAACAATGCAAAGAAATGACATTTAAAGTTCTAGAAGATGAAACATTATGGAAGAAGAGCTCAGAAACACACAAAGCTATTTGGATGATGACATGAAACCAATATATAGGCAATATATATCCAAGAAGCTAAACTTCATCTTCTAAGATCCATCATTCAAAAATTAGTCTGAGAGGACTATTTTGTTAAGTCTGCTAATCCAAATGTTTTTGTTTGAACTCAAAATTTATACCTTTCATCGTAATGTAATTGGTCTTTTATTCCCTTTTAAAGAAAAAATTGTATATTTTTATGAAAAGCACGTGATATTTGTCTTATTAAATTTATGAATAAGTTGTATTTTTTAAAACAATTTAATGTATCAATCATTAAAATTTATTGTTCCACTATTTTCCATGTTATATTTGTACATGTTTTAATAACAAGTTTAGTAAGATTCTTTTCGTATAGAAAAAGTTATTTATCATCATTGTATAGAGTGTTAAATATATTAAGATCTTTCTATCAGAGATTAATTATAAAATTTTATTTAATTAGAAGCAAAATTTCTTAAATATAAATTTTCTAAAAATAAAATATTTATTGTAAAATTTCTTTTAAAATTAAACTTTATAGATTTCGTATGAATAGATTTTTATTATAAATTGATTTTGATGTTAATTTTATTTAAAACATATTTCTTAAATTTAAGTAATAGTTTATTTGATAATTTAAGAATCTTTTATTCAATTTTAAGTAATTATTTACAAATTTCATAGGAAAAAAAATCTTTCAACTTATGCTATTGTAACTAACAACAACAAAACTTTCAACTTATGCTATTGTAACTAACAACAACAAAACTAACTTTACAACCACTTACATGCATAACATATCTCTTTGTCTCCATCATTTCTTTAAAAAGATCGCTATTATCTTTTTAATCTACAAGCTCTTCACTATTTCTCATATCATTAATATACATTTCAAGTTAATTGTTAAGAACTACAAGATCAATCGTGGAAAATTATAATGAACAATAAATGAACAAAGCTAACATTTTCTTATTAAAAGAAGCAAAAGAAATAATAGGACTCTCATTAGTAATATTGAAAGTAGTTTCGTATTTACTTTTTTGAAGCAATTGTTAATTTCATGATGCTGAAATTCTATTATAGTATAAAATAAATCAATTATATAAATAAATCATTCATTTTCGAATATAAATGTTGTGCTTACCATAAAATATATGAACTTCATCCATCAAAGATCCTTATCCACTATTCCTCATCATTTTTAATTGTTGTTTTGTAGCTTTAAACAAACTCTTAATATTAATAGTGTCTTGATCTTTCCTTTGTAATGCTAAAGACAGGTCACTTGTGATTTCTACGATATCTCTCATAAGATATATATTAAAAGAAATCAAACAACTATATATAATCTAATAAGGCCTAAGCTTTTCCTCTTTGCTCTAAACTAATAACATCTTTTAAAATAGTTTAGAGAAAATAATTATAAAAGAAAACATTATAATTAAATGAATAAAGGGATCATAATATGAACTCCAATGCGTGTCATTGGAGTTTTCAATGGAGTTTTCATACTAATATCTTAATATTCTTTTTATTATTAAAAACTCACCTTTATACAAGACTTCCACAACTTCATTATCTTTATGCTTACATGAAGCCCTAGGCGAATTGCTCAAATTAGCAATCTAGTAAAGGAGTGAACAATTTGAATATGTTGTTTTTTCATTGACATAAGTGTCAATTAAAGTTGACTGAAAAAGCAATGAATACAATAATCAAGTTCATTGTCTTTCATAATTAAAGTATTAAGGCCATTGAGCACACTTTATATGTTATTTTCTATATCATAAGCTTGCCCACATATAAGGCATGGTAAATATAGCTTGACTCGACCAACTTTGAAGTAATCGATAAAACTAAACAACATCATTTTATTACATTACCAAAATGACATCATTTTATATATTTTAAATGGTCAAGCCAATGTTAACCTTAAATAGTCTCATCATTTTATATATTGATAAATGATCAGGCTAATGTTAAGTTAACACCATTAACCTTGAATAGTCTCTTTTAAGAACAGTGGAGGAGATTGTTACACTCATAACAATGGACACAACAATGGTAGTGACTCTTACCATGATTGTCGCTCCTCTTGCTTCTCCAACAACACCTCTTAACAACACATATTATTGAGTTGGTGATCACTGTCTCTTTAAAAGCCTTTCTCCTCCATGTGGTAATGGTGGTGGAAGTGATGGCAGTTTACAACTTATAAGAGGTGTTGGCAGTAATGGCCCCATGCTTGGTCTAGGGTCACATTTAATTGGCAATGAAAGTGGTGGTTTTAGTTGGTTAATTAATTGATTGGTTAGTGGTTAATGAATCCTAATTCATTAGTTAGACTTTGAACCATGCAAAAATTAAGGCTTAAATTGAGATTCTAAAAAGAAATGAAAGGTTTGAACCAAAATAATGAATTTTATCTTTGTTTAATTTCTAGATATTACCGTAAAACATTATTATTATGTATTATTGGGTGATATTGTTTCGTGTCCTATTACATATGTTGCAGTTGTAACATAGTGATTATGTATTATTGGGTCATATTTCTTAATATCTTATTACATTTGTTGTAGTTGTAACATAGTGATATTGTGACATATTGTAGTCCACAACACCTTCTTATCATAGTAAAGAGAAAAATAAAGTTGTTTGTGATTTCAATAAACTTGGAATTAAGTAGCATAGATGTTTGTGAAAAATTTCATAGAAATTTTGCTCCTTGTTTCTCAAGTAACTTCTCTCTCTCTCTCTCTCTAATTTTCAAGCATGATGAATATGGATTAGGCTTGGCTTTAATTTTGAATTGCATGATCCAGATTCAATAAGGCCTGGTGCCAAACTTAGGCTAAAATAAAAGATCTCGGATCATAAGTTTTGTTTATGTAACTCCTATTTTTTGGAAGTCTATCAAATGCAAGGTATTGCTAAATGTTACAATTTGATATTAATAAAGGCATTATTTTCAGTGCATGATTTGAGCATATTTAGAATACATAGAAAAATTGACTATAATATCATTAATATAAATAAGGGTTGACTATAAAGAAAAACTTAAATTTAGTCAATTTTGTAATACTAGCTAAACTCTAAAAATGACACTAAAATGCTTAACTTTCAATTTTTAGTAAAAATAGCTTGATATTAAGCTTATCGTTAAGTTAGAAGATGTGACAAGCTACATCATATTAATATTTTTTCCATATAGCTGTCACATATTATATTTGTACCACATATAAATTTTATTATATAATAGATTAAAAATATCAAATTGTCTAAACTATTATACTTTCTTTCATAAATTTTTCTTCATAATTATTTTGAGATTTTTTATATTTTTAGTTTTTTAAATAATAAATCTATACCTGGTACAAATATATTATATGCTAGTTACATGGTAAAAATACTAACTAATGTAGCTTAACAAGTCATCACATTGATGGAAAACTTAATATTTGATTATTTTTAATAAAATTGAAAGATGAAGTATTTTAGCACTAATTTTTAAAGTTCAGGTAAATATTATAAATTTGAGTAAAGTTTAAGATTTTTGTAATTAATCTTATAAATAATTATTATTTAGCATTAAGTAATGACTACTTGTTTCTTATTTATATATCTTGAGATTCATATAATAAAAATCTTTGACATCTTTTATAATGTCATTAGAAGTAACTCCATTTAGAAAATATCACCTTTCAATTTTATGAAGATTTCTCTAAGACAAAATAAAAAATATAGTTATTATATTCAGTAAAAATGTTAACACCTTTATGTTCGAAACCCTTGGATCCATAAAAATGACAAATTTTAACTTAAAATAAACTTAAGTTATTTTAAAATAAACTTTAAATTATGAGTGGCAACGAAATTGGGAGAAGGGAAAGAAAAAAGTAATGGAAGATGAGATCAAAAGCAAAAGCCACCATGAGAATGATGTGGCGGGCTGCTAGTGGTTGAAACGTACTAAAATCGAATATTGTACCCCGTAGTTTTAGGGCTCGTGACGCGAGATAATGACCACAGATGTATGATAGAGACTCCACATTACTTTTGTGGGGTTGGTACTCAATCAAGTGCGGTGCGAGTACATGGCGTTGCATGGGTACGGTACGTCTACGACAGGGAACAGCGCAATTCACGTGGGGCCTACCCCGAACATTGTCCTATGAATTGGAGCTCCTCAGAAGTTGCCGCATTGCAGGGTCCCATGTCACTCATGACGTAATGTTACTGCTTAGATTTTACCCGCCACGTGCTATATTTACCAATCATCCATAGCTAAAAGAATTCTATAACTATTTTATAACCCATGCTTGGCATGCTCGTATGTATAATTCTTCACTGATTAAAGATTGGAAAACAAAATTGTAGTTGTTCTTGACTAGGAATTAGATTATTCGTTTAATACGATCGAATTTGTTACAAAGAAGTGAATTTAAACTATAGTTTTTTTTCCCCCTTGAAATTGAAGCTTTCATGAAACCCTTGTATGAAGCTAAGGTTGCACGTGAATTGAGACCAAAAAAAAGAAAATGGAACCGTTCAAATTTAATAGCATTTGAAGTTTAAAATTAAACAATTAATAGTTAATATGACATATTTTTTAATAAAAAATTATTTCAATCCAATGCTACTTCCTGTCTAACATCTCATTACTCAATTAAGAATTTTCGTTAAGTGCTCTTTTTTTCTTTTTAAAAAATAAAACTTGTATTAAAGAAGAAGATATAACATAAAAAAATTCAAGCGTTGGAAGGTATTAAAGGTTTAAAAAATGAGACACATTCTCAAGCCAAACAATCAAAACAACAAATTAAATATTTTCTGGGACAAATATGAGTCCCTTCCACATTTTATCTAAACTAATTATGTGGTGCATGATTAGATAATTGGCTTATAAATGCTGTTCTGATAGTGAGAGTTCCCTCTCTAGTTACTTCACACTTAGAATAATTGAAGGACTGAGAGAAGAACTATAATCTCAATGTTAGTTCTGTGGCAACTAGATAACTATCATCTATGAGAAAACAATTGCATTACTACAATTTGATGCTTTAATTAGTCAAATGTTGCTCTGCAATCTAGATTGTTAGTTTTGCAAGAACTTGTTCGTTGAGGCTTTCAATTCCCTTAAAGAATCTATTGTTTCTTTGTTTCCAAATGGTATATAACTATCTGATAGATGGCTTTATTTCCCTTATTGATGCCTTTATTCAAACTTAACCATTCAAGAAACTCAATACGGTTGTACTTGGCAGCATTAAGCTAACAAATGGCTTTAAGTAATTACCATTGTAAAAGAGAAGTTTGAAACCTATTAAGAAAGCTTAATCTTCGAATGTAGTGAGTCTACTTTAGCAACTTGCCATATGAAAGAAAAAGATACACTTGGGAGATAACTTTTGCTCCAGACAATGCTGTACCAAACAAGTTTTTGTAAATAGTTGTGAACAAATATTTACATTAATGGTTTATGAATTTGCTTGATAGATATATGGGCCAAAAGTAGACGTCATTCACTTAAGTATCAAGTATATAATCAAGCAGAATGTGCAAAAGATCATCTAGGCAGTTGGACTAATGATTGGAGATTATTAGAACTTTAAACATAAAACTAGCAGAGAAATGATTCATAATTCTAGGTGTTAAGTGTGAACTGCTAATTATTCATAATTCTAGGTGTTAAGTGTGAACTACTTGGTGACCTCAATTTGCTCCAATTATCATAACATAGAGAAAGTTAAATGATCCAAAATTGTTTCTTATGTTTTACACTTCCATATTTAAAGCATCATCTATTCTATTACACAATATGAAAATTAGTTTGAATACTAGTCAATAGCTTGATTTTATTCATATTACAAGAATCTAGATGTTATTTACAAAATATTTAGATAAAGATAAATAATTTTAAAATAAATATTAAAACACATATTAGTAATAACAAATTGAAATGTTTGTTTGAGTTATGTATAAACATTCATCCATCTTCTTAGTTCATGCATTATGTAAAATACCAAACCTTTCCTTTCATTGAATATAAACTTTTATTTTTAGTGAATAGTATTTTTAGATGAATGGTAAATCTAGGTAAATAGTGATTTTTGGAGGATCCAATCCCGAAATATTGAAAAAATCTGAAATAAATGTTAAAGTTTAATGATACTAAAACAAATAAAAAATAAGACTGATTGGATGGATTTTGAAAGTTTCGAAAGTTTAACACTAAAATGCCCATTTTGGAAAATAATAGGTATTGATAATTTTAAACCATTTGAAAATTTTTTAAAGCATCCAATTAATAATTATTGACCCTAATTAGAGTATTTCATGGTCAATTTGATAATAAGATGGTTATGAAATATTTTTGGAATGTAATTCGGTTAGTTGGTGAATTAAACTCATTAAAGGGTAATATGGTCTTTTTACAAGAAGTTAGTGGATTAATGAGTCATTAGTGATGGCCAATGATGAGATGACATGTGTATAATCAATGAAGAGTATAAAAAGACAAAAGATAAAATAGCTTCATTTGATAAAATAAACGTGAGAGACCAAAAACGAAAGGAAAGAAGAAAAGCAAGGGTGATATTCAACCAAGGAGAAGAGAAAGAAGGGGGTCGTCATTTTTTTATGGGTTTTGATGGTGATTTGGAGAGATCTTAACCAAGTAAAGGTGCTCATCAATTACCCAAAAGATTGAAGGAAGTTTTTCTAGCTTAAGCTTTTAAATTTATGGGTTTTTGTGTGGGATGGATGTATTTAAGATAAATGGTGGTTTTTGACTTGCCATGGAGTAGCTGATAAGCTTTAAAGCATTTAAGGGTTGAAAACAAGAAAGTAAACCAAGAGATCAAAAAATGAGAGGATTGGCCATGACTAGGGATTTTAGTGTGATTTGATCTAAAATTTTGTTTTGATGTTTCATGATGTTCATAGCATTGTTTTGATTTTTTAAAAAAGAAATGAAAAATTATTGAATTGGAAAAGTTTGAAGTAAGAAATCTTAAGTTTAGCCCTAAGGGTGTTTTTGATATAAAATTATGGTTATGAAGTAATAACCATGTGAATGTGACAGAGGATGATCATTAAGTATATTTGCGGCATTGGAATTGAAGTAAAAGAACATGCGAATGTGATTAAGGATGGTCATTAAGTGTATTAGTGGCATTAGAATTGTTAAATGAAGTGTTATGTTATTATTTGGAAGAACTTAGTATATGGAGTGCATGTGAAAAGTAGTGAAGATGAAATGGTTTATCATGTGTTTAGATGATGCATGACATGGACCTTAGGTGAATTGTGTTGAAAAATTAGAAACAAAATGAAATGATGATATATATATGTATAGTGAGGACAATTTGGCTTTAAGAGGAAATTTAGTTATTGGTGTGAGTTGTTGAAATTTGATTATGGTTATGGTTAATTAATAGGGTAAGATAGTGTTTTGAAGAAATTGATAAGTTAGAATGGGTAAAAGATGGTATTTAAGAAAATTTCAAAGTTAGACTTTGAAATAAAGAACAATAGGTTAGCTTACGGAAGTAAGCAAAAATATAATTAGCGTACGTATTACGCCATTAAATACTAATCTTGAATTCGATTAAGCCAAATATATAGTTTTAATGCCTTATTTTTGAATTTGAAAATAAATGTCTAAGAGAAATGTACTTTCTGTAGGTAAAGGAGAAGCATAGAACGCGTGAGTGTTCTAGGAGATAAGTATGCGAAACAGTGAGTGTATTTTAATTGCTTTCTATGAATAAATTTTCTGTAAAAGAATTGATGACATGCCACTTCATATTATATGATTGTGAGTTTGATGTGAATAATACATTACAAGTGAAAATTGCTAGTATAAATGTATGTTTTAGTAATATATAAATTGAAGTTTGAAAGTTGAATTTCATACGATTTGAAGTTACATTGATATTATGTTATTGGTTAATCAAAAGGAAATTGTTTTTGGCCTATAGTACACCATTAGGTTTTATACATATTATTATATCGATGTATAATGGTTAACCTAGTGTGAGTAAGCGATGTAGAACTAGCTCCGTAACTAGTTGTGGCTAAGCGATGTAGAACCAGCTCCGTAACTACCGGTGTATAGTAGTTAACCTAGTATGGGTAAGTGATGTAGAACCAACTCCGTAACTAGTGGTTAACTAGTTATGAGTACGCGATGCAAAACTAGCTCAATAATTATCCGTGTACAGTGGTCAACCAAATGTAGGTAAGTGATGCAAAACTAACTCCGTGACCTTACGCCTAAGGGTACCATATCGCAAAGAAGTTAGTATAGGGTTATGTCTGTAATGCCCCCTTACCCTAAGATACATACTAGAACACCCTGTAGATATTCCAGTATATAACCTATGATAATAGTGCGCTACGTTAAATCACAATGTTCGCTTAACATCGCATCATCTATCTTTATTCTCTTATAAAACATCATCAAGAAAGTCATAATATTTTAAAACCAAAATTTTATCGTTTCATTTCATAAAAACTGAATATTTACAATGTATCATTCAACATCCATACCGATATAGAATCATAGTCTAATACCAAAAATGTGCTACATGAATGAGGAAATATACAAAATCTATCTAATCTGTGCATATCCAACTGATCGACCTTTGAGCCATTTCTTCTTATTCCCAAAAGTAAAAGTCTACCCTACTTGTAACGTCCCTCAATAGCTAATATCGTCTCTCGATCATGAAATATCAACGTTGCAATTTTAATGAGTTTTGTGAACTCAATGAGATAACCATTATTGATGATTCACTCAATTAATGCATCACATCAATACATGTAACATATTATTCACATCTTTTTGCATATTCATAAAATGTCACATTTCACTTTTAAAGCAATCATCATAATCCTTTCATTCATATACAAGACACATATCAAGTATAAATGCAATGCACGTGAGACTCACATTTATTTATTATTGTCATTGTGACCGAGTGCCTTTTTATTAGCTCATATCCCTTAGTGGATACCGAGCTATGTCAATTTATGTCCCATATCCCTTAGTAGATACCAGGTACATTTACAACCGAGCTTGAGGCTCTAATCACAATCCGAGCTTTAAGCTCTTTATTCTAGCAACTCCAGTCACAACTTCCTTCAGCTTAAATGCATTCATGTATTGAATGTTTAACATAACATTCTCAGTCGATCACATGATTACACATTCACATTCATATGATATTTATCATCGAAACTTAGTCCAGCATTCAACAGAATTGTTGAGCAACATTTATTTCATCACATTCACATATAAGGAGCACTTTAATAACTCATTTATACACCAAAATCATCAGACCTTTATTGTCCAAAAACAACACAATCAGTTCACATTTATTCAATAATTCAAACATAATATAAAGCAAACAAGTAATTGGGTGAGACCGTCTAGCTTACTCACAGATTGCTCCTGAAGCTAAAGCTTGGAAGTTCCGACAACGTCTGAAGATTGACGTTTCAGTTGCTCCTCTATAACAAACAATATACACATATCACAAATTGGCATAATTGTAAGTGTTTTATAATGCATAGTATGTATATAAAATATACATAATGCATGCTCATGACAATCCTGGGTATTTTTCCATTATTCTCATCACATAATTAGTCCTATCTCAAAACTCACCCAAGTAAAATTAGTACTTAGGTTTATACCTCAATAAAACCATTATAACCTAATTTCATAACCTAATGAATCATTTCAGATTTTTCTCCAAACACTGACTTTCGAGTATATTGTTCTTGATCATTTAGACAATGCAAATGGGGAAATTTGAGAACACTTTCTTCTATAAAATTGCTTGCCTATTCTTAGATTTCTAACGATACCAAGATCATTCAATTTGATTCAATATTTCTGAAGTTATACTCCAAATAATTTCGGACTGTTCTTATATTGAGGTAGTGCCCTGCATTCAAATTCCATCCAGAAATTGAAATTCTTAGAGTCTGATTAGAATTTGATTTCTTCAGATAATTTGTGTCTCTATGTCTCTAGTTTATTCCAAATTAAAAATCATTCCATTTGGATAACTACAAAACAAGATATTCCCAAAATACCAAAATATGTTCACCATAGAGAAACCTAGAGTTGGCCACGACAAACTTTACTTGAAAGGAATCCTAGCCAAATCCTTCAAGTTTTTCGCGGCGAAGTAAAGAGTTTTCCACGACGAACTTTCACAGAAGCATAGCCAGTTTTTCAACTTTAGGTCAAATTTTAAGACTTTTATAGATAGAATTTGAATTTGGCGTCTTCATGAAAAATGTAGCCATATATCTCTAATTTAATCCAAATCAGGAATATCTCATTTGGATAACTAGAGAACAAGTTATGACTAAAATACTGAAGCATACTCAGCGAACATTTTCCAGTCGATCATCTTCAAACTTTCCATATTTCACACCTAACATAACTTGTACAAAGATCACCATTTTCTACTTCATTTACTCTTCATTCTTAACTCCACTTGATCTCAATATCATTCACCAATGAAGCATGATCTAAATTTGATCCTTAACCCAAAAACAAGATATGTTCATGTACCAATTCATCAGCTTCCAATTCTCATTAAAACATTCTTTTCACAACCAATCCATCTTAAAATCATTCAACCTCTAAAATATCTATATAAATTATTACTCATCAAACATATATAAAAGCAAGAAATTTACATACTCTTCATCATCCACGACACATACTTACACAAAACACCATTTCATGTCATGAACTTCTAACTATCACCGTAAATGCTTCATTTAACCAAACCCATGATATTTAACAAGCTACTTACTTGATTTAGCTTCCAATTCTTCACACTCTTCAAGAATATCAAAAATCTCTAATTTCACATACAACTTATGATCATCACCATCTTGAGGGTTGGAAGGTTTGGGTTTTTGGTAAGAATGAAAGAGAGAGCAAGATGAAGGAGTAGCAAATGAAAGATGAGTAGCTATGTCCAACCTGAATGGAGGTGTGAAGAAATAAATCAAGAAGAAGAAGAGAAGGAGCAGAGAAGCTACCAAGATGAAGACGAAACCCAAACAAAACACCAATAGTCTTTTAAGTGAGAAGCTTC
>JANIPM010000008.1:60770760-60780780 GCA_027478405.1 Erythroxylum cassinoides
TTACAGTTTTGTAATGAAAATATTTATTATTAATAAAACAAAAGAGTTTGGTTTTTATAAGCATTATATATCTAGTCATAAGGTACCGAAATTCTTTTGTAAGTATAATATATATACATAGAGATGTATGGGAAACATGTATATTATAAGAATCTAAAATAATGGATTCATAGTTGAATAATCAAGTTAGTCGCTTGATTATGGTTTAAACTGTAGTATTGTAATTTGTCTCTATGCAAGTAAAAGAGTTTATTTCAAAAGAATGATGAGTTTCATATTATGATAGTAGTTGGCTATCGATAATGGCACTATTAAATGAATCTAAAACTAAGTATGTTTTAAAAAATAAAGTGGGTCGTTACTTTAATCTTAAAACATACAACTTATGTATTCGTTTATTATAGACCACAATCTTGATGGGTGATGAACTCATATGTGTTTCATAATTCTTGATATGATCAGAATGAATTTTTACAGAGTATCAATCTAGTGTCTGCATGTTGAAATTATTAATTGAAATATGTATCAAGAAACATTCACTCAAATAAAGAGTTTATAATGATATCATCACTTCTAGATGTTTTATGGAGATTGGTGATTAAACTAGCACCAATAGTTTGATGGACTAGCTACCCATCAAGTCTTAACGCCAAGATGATCTTGTGTGTTGATCATCATATAGAGTAAAACTAGAGATTTAGAAGGAAAAACCAACATAAGAGCAAAACGGTAATTTTACTCTTTATTGTGTAGATGGCTATAATATGATTCATATTAGAGTTTGCAATTGGAAATCTTATTTGAAACATGTGTTCTCATAATATTTTCTAATTCAAGAGTTCAACTAATTGTCTTTAGTGGAATGATATTTAGTTAATAAGCTAGAATTAATTCTAATGAGATTAAATTAATTCCGGGCTTATTGGAGCTTAAATTATATAAGTCCAATTAGATTTTCCATTTGGTTTCTAGGAAGGTTATCAAGCAAAATAAGAAATACAATAGTGGTTTTAAAGCCATAGAGGTTTTAAAGCCTATGATTAAATGTTGGGCTTACTTTAATTAATTGTTAATTATAATCTCATATGAACATTTAGAAATGGGCTAGGCTTTGGTTAAATTTGATTAATTACATTAATTAAATTAAAATAAAGTTATTAAAGATAAATGGAGGTAGAATTTTGGTTTTAATGGATTAAATGTGCAGCTACACACTTAGCATTGGTTTGCTACATTCAAGATGATTTTTTGGCATGCTTTATCATCATTAAATGGAGTAATAACCTTATCATTAAATGGTTTAATGGTGGTCTTTTAATGATAGCATGTAACTTATTAGTATTCATTGGATTAAAGAAGAAAGAGATGCATTTGATGGACTATCTTCCTTCTTTCAACACAAAACTAAAATTGATATGAATTTTTAGGTTAATGGTCTTTTTATATAGCTATCTTAAAATAATGAGAAGAGTCTCATTTATTGGCTTCTTTATGATTGATTAAGGAAGGAAGTGATGCATTGGATGCACTTCACTTCTTCCTTTTGAGACTTAACCGAAATTGTGAGAAGAAAAGGCAAGGTTGTTGAATTTTTATCTCTCTCGTTCTTATCTTACATGTGAGAGCCAAAAATTGCATAAGAAGTGTCTCATCATTGGCTTCTTTCTTCTAAGGCAAAATCTCTTCAAGTTTTCTTCTCCTCTCCCACCAAAGGATTTAACCAAGTTGTTCAAGGAGAATAAATGGTAGATCAGATTAGTCGATGATACATACAATATCGAGAAGAGGATACATTACCGAGGATAGGATAGCACAGTGAGGAGTTAAAACTGTAACGAAGGAGTCGGTAAGAATTTTCATCTTGTGTTTATGCAAATGTTTATCCTTATATCATATCATGTATGGCTATGCATATTGATTTGGTTATATTGTTTCCAATGCAATTTTGATTTCTAAAAAATTTTGAAATCTACCGTTTTATCCAAATCATGCATGCTTTATTTTTCAGATCTAACAGTTTATTTATAACGCTTAGTTGTAATTGATTAATAAAAACCTTTCCTCATTTTGCAAGTTGGTATTAAATGGATTCACTCTCTGATATCATAAACAACCTTTCTTATATTACTAAAATTCTTACTATTAACCTTCTTGAGGTCTTACTTCACCCGTTAGAGCTTCCTCATACAAATGAACTTCTAGTGACTATAACTTCCAACATTAAAACCTTTAAGAATTAGTTTATTAAATCCCTCCCCATTTACCAAAATTTTTTAATATAAATTAATAATGAGATCATATTTTCTACCAAGATTAAGGAATGATCAGAGAAAAGAAGATTTTAAAATGAAGCTTTGCTTTTAGGAAAATCTAAGATCAGTTATGCATTACAAGTGCCTTATCTAACCTTTTCCATAGGAACCATCTCACTTTCTTCTAATTAATCTAGGTGAAAATTTTTCCTACCATTTGAAGGTCTATCATTTATAAATGATTTACACAATCCTTCAAATCCTTATTATAGTTCCTTAGGCTAACATTTCCTACTGCCTTTAATGGATGTATAACAATATTGCAATCTCTAGATCGAATCCATGGATAGTTAATTGAAGAGTCAATGTCCTTTAATTTGTTCCACAATGTAAGTCTCTAAAGTGCATGGTTAGAGGCATATATATAAGTGACCTTGAAACTACATTTTTCTTGCCTTATCTTCACTTAATGGTGTATTATATGATCAAATATGGTGGTTTGGAGAATTTCAACTTTATGTAAATCATAAGCAACTAATAGTCCATTACAAAAGTGACTTTGGCCATTGGTGATGACTTGCTAATTTTTTTCAAAACATGATGTTCTTGCATTAATTCTCACCAACTTAGTTTCCATCATGACAATTAAGCATGGTTTGACAATATTAAGATATTTATGGTTTGTCAGGCTATTAGACCTTCTAACATTTTGTGATAAGAGAGATACCAGGAAGGAGATGATAAGATCTTCTCCTCCTATTAGATTTTCTTCTATAAACACTCTAGAAATCTAAGACTCGTGGAGAATTGTGATCCTCTGGATGAATTCCCCAGCTAATGCAACCTTGTCCTGAGATATCTTATATTGCCAATATGCATCGTGAGTCTTGTCATGACCATCATATATCGAGAAACTACTAGGTATAATTAGCAGGTCTCCTACTGTGTTAGAGGATTGACCTTATTAAAACTAGTAATGATCTTATCGTGGATGTTGGGACTTGCTACCTCACAAAGTGAGGGGATAAGATCCCTTGTTTATGTTTCATTCATTAGTGGTTTCCTCAACAAAGTTCTCCTTGTTGTGCCCCTCCATTTTTGTATCCTTCTGCATCAGCTCCTTGTAGTCTCCTCCCAGGAATTTTCTTCCTGTAGTTTCCAAATTCCATTTTGATGGCTTTTATCAGCTCTCAAGTTATTGCAACCACATCTTTAAACATATTACGGTCACTGTGAGTCAAGACTATCATACATCTAGATGATAGTATTTTATATATCTGGCTTACATTTCTAATGGACCCTTTTTTCTGTTTTACGTTTAATTTAGGAGTCAATAAATAATTTAATATTTTTTAGATTAGAATGTTTATTTAAACCAAAACCCAAGGTGTCTTTAGACTCTGCTTTTGTCCCTTACCACAACTTGGAACCACTTACGATTGACTTTGACTAATTGGCGGTAAACTCCGTCTAAAAGCTGCAAAAACTCCGTCTATGCAAAAATTTCTTCAACTTGGACTCTGTGGACTTTGACAGCTTTCTTCCTGTACTTCTTCCGTTCTCCTTGTTGTACGTTAAAGGATATAAGACTCTCTTTTGCCCACTCCAGTTTTCATATGATCTTAAGGTGCTGTGGATAGTCTACGTCCTCTCTTCTTCTGATTTCTCAATTTTGGACTTGCACGTTAGCTTTCTGGTCATTAGCAAACTATCATATATATATATATATATACAGTGCCTTAAATCGGTATGTGCAAGTCTTTTCTTTTCTGCTGACCTTTTTGATCGGTGTCTTAATTTCCTCTTTCTGACCAGAGATGTTTATGTTTACTTTCTGCACCTGTTAGCAGACAAGACGCGGCAAGGAAAGAATTGCTCACGGAAGAAATAAGAAAAAGTTGGAAGCGATCGAGTTTATAAGCTCTTCATACCTGTTGGCAGTTGAAACTAATTGGGAATTATGACATAGGATCTTCGGTTCCTTGTTTGACAAGGGAAAGCACTTGGAGCGCACTGACACTAGTATTAGATTTCAGGACAAACATTCAGTCTGCATGTGGAACATACTTCATCTTCTTGACCACCTTCCATGGCACGGCTCCAAAAACTTTCCTCTACGCAGAAAACAGCGCAGAAGAAAATGTTCCTTATGTAAGCAAACTGATCTTTTCTTTGTTTCATCTTGTTCCTAGCTTTGATATCTTCACCGTAATTCATGCTTACATCTCCAGTTTCTCCAAGGATCTGAGGAATTAGGATCATTGCAAATCAAATGCCATGTAGGTAAACTAAGATAAGTCATGTGCACATCAAGGTAGAAAGAGAAATCTGGATTTTATTTCAGGAGAGATTTTCGTTTTAAAAACTTGTCAAATTGATGACATAAGCGTCAGCTACCAGATAAAGAGGAACCTTCTTTACTTTCTATGACCAAATTTTAGCCTCTTTCTACGTGTTTTATGCCTGTAACGCGTGAACTGGAATCCAAATCTGTACTAAACTGATTCCAGTGGATTCCAGTGAGTTGGTAAGCCATCAGAGAGCAGAAACGTTTTATCTGATTCAAGTTCTTCATTTATTTTTTGTGAACAGAATGATCATGCATGTGAACATGTGCTCCTTCTTCTTGAATGTTACATACATTTTCTCCTTTTTATGATGTATGACACCACCAGTCTCTAATCCCTGATCATTCTCATTACCCTTTATACAGGTTACGGAGGACCAAAAACACTTTCAGTGCGCCAACACTGTGATGACGTTCAAGAATATTTGGATGCTGAAGCAGTGCCATTAATGGTAACTACATTCAATTCAATAAGTCACTTACAGTTCATGAAATGGAGTACACAGTTTCCATTTCCGTGCTTCTTGTCATTGCTGGACAAAGCACCAGAAAGTTTCTGCACAAAACAAGATTGTAATCACTTTCTTCCTGTTCCAATTCTCAGGATGATGAGCAAATTAAAAATGCTGGTCCAATCAAACTTTCTGACAAAGACCGCATCAAAACTGTACTTGCTAAGGAGAGATCTGCAACATCTGAGATGCAGCAAAGTGTTTCCATCCACCACTTGGAACCTCCAGACCATGTCTTCAGTAATATAAGTACTGATTGTACAAATTCAACCATAACGCTTTACAAAAATGCCGATACTATGAACTTTGTTAGTACCGAGGAGTGTTCAAAGGTAAGCCAAAATTCTGCGACGGTTAAGTGTGAGAACCTCTCAATACACAGGAGTCTGTCAGATAATAGAGAAGCTTCCCGTGTGCAATTTATCGAATGTGCAGATGTTATGGAATTATTCCAAGTAAACCAGAAGCTATTCCTGGAAATCCTACAGGATGCATGTGCTCAAGTCACAAAGAGCACTAATGTCGAGCATTCCAGCATGAAAGCGAGATTGAAGAAATCAGTGTCATTTCCTGCAGCTGCCTCCAAACATATCCAATTTATGACGCCTGTTGGACTTAAGCACAAGCATATGGAGATAAGGTCATTTCCAAAGGTACAAAGATCTCCTGTTGTTACTGAAGCACCAAAATTTGTTGCTCCCATATGTTTGGATGATTCTCAAGAGAAATCAATAGCTTTTAAAGCTGATACTAGTGAAGGCTCTGCCATTAGCCAAGATACAAGCATTTCTATTCCTGTATCCTCCCAGCTTTTAGAAAAACACAGGTGGCGTCAATCATTCACAGCTCAACTCAGAGAGATCAAGAAGAAAATTAAACTTGCATTTAAAGAGCGTAAGAAGGATAAAACTCGCTTTTCAAGTGATGCACTGCTCAAAAGAGTTTGTTATGAGAGTGATTTGCCGGCCAATAAGGAAAAGACCCCTGAAAGTTTGGAGGAGACCGCAGTTCGTCAAGAAGGTGAGGAAAACTCCACAAGTTGTCATGAGGTGAATGGTTCAGAAAATTATCTCCGCAAAGATGGATTACCTCAGATGAGAAGAGCTACTTCCCTGAAAGAGTCTGTGCACAGATATGCTCTCCTATATGAGAACAGTTTCTGCAGAAAGGCCACATGGCATCAGTATAAATCAAGGCGTTCAATAAGTGAGGTTAAGTTTCCATCTGATGAAAATGGTCTGAAATCATTCAAAAGGAGACTCTCTTTATCTGATCTTGAGTTTTGTCCATTTCCAAATGAAATCCCGTGCAATGTACCAAAAGAAGGGATAGGTATTAGACCCGTCATGGACCATGGCAACACAAATTCTGACAATGAGGGCAAAGGAGACTTGAAGTCTCTAGGCATTGCTGCAGATAGGAAAAAATTTGAACCGCAAGAGACTCTTGAAGACTTTTGTAATCAGGATAACATGGTAGAAACGGGTATCAGTATTGAGAATACTGATTCTCCAAGCTGTTTCATAGAAGATATGGATGAAGAAAACCATACAAAAGGCAAACAAGGTTGGGACTTAGTCGAGTCCACGAAGCGGGATAGCATTTCTCACCAAGATCAGCATATTGGTTCTGCAAATATCTCCATTCCTCACCAAGATCAAACAGAGCTTCCAATCTCACAAGGTACTTCTACTCTTGACTCTTACAACTTGTGTCAACATGATGACCATGAAGAGATTACTTGGTGATTTATCTAAGCAACTATGTTTTTTTTTTCTCTCAAGTACCCCACTTATTTGTTCCTACCTTCATGTATGATTGAATTAAGCGTTCGTACATTTCTGCCAGATAATGAAACGGACTCCAAAAACTGTTCCATCCACGGACAAGACTCTTATGTTAATTTGCAGGAGAAGTCCACCAGACATCCTTTGACTTCAGTTTGCAGCAGTACAAGTTGCAATAACACAAGGACGGACAACCACTTTCTGCTCTTGAAATGGAACTGGCAGGACATTAACGATTTCAATTATGTGAGAGAAGTTCTAGAGGTTGCTGGCTTCATTGAGAAAGAGCACTTGGGAAGTTGGCACTCGCTAGACCAGCCGCTAAATCCTATGGTGTTCAAGGAACTGGAAAATCAGTTGCACCCTGAACTCAATTCATCAGATGATTTTCCCTGCAACTGTGATCACCAGCTCCTGTTTGACTTGATGAATGAACTGCTACTGGAGATATACAGTAGCTCATTAGCCTACTTTCCGGAGCCCATACCTTTCACTCCACGGCGCGTTCGTCCTTTACCGAGGGGTGAGCAAGCTCTTGAGGAAGTCTGGAAAGGGGTTAGCTTGTACCGAAGATTACAGTCCCTCGTGGACAAATCGCTGGATGATATTGTGGCTGCAGACATGGATAGCAGTGATGGTTGGATGAACCTTCTACTAGATGGTGAAGATGTAGCCCTTGACCTGGAAGAAATGATTTTCGACCAACTTGTAGATGAGATTGTGTGTGCTTAAGATAGATTTTCCTATACTTCGTTAAGCTGTCCTAAAGAAGATTGTTCTGTCACCACTTTGTATAGGATGATTTTTTTTCGTTTTTTTTCTCTATCAACATCCAGACTCAAAGGAGAAAATCTTGGAATCTTTGTGGAGAAAGAAAAATTGTGAAATTTGCAATAAAATTACAGGTCAAATGATAAAGAAAAGTTAGACCATACATAAGTTCAAGTGAGGTTCTATTCTAAAATCAATTGATAATAGGTGGAGTAGCCTACTAGGTTTATATGTTAGTCTTTTTCTCCTCTTTTTCAATATGAAACACTCACATGTGAGTATTATCGACACTCTCTCTCAAGTGTAACTGGAATTGGACATCCAGTTGTCACTTGAAATAAACACAGTGACAACTAGATCGGGACGTTGGGACTGAACATTCAAACAGATAACCGAGAACTTAATAATTCAGATTAAACGTGCTCTAACAATATGTGAAATTTGCAATAGACTTACGGGTTCATACAAGAAGAAAAGTTAAATCATACAAACTTAACTGAGGTTCTATTTTAGAACCAATTAACAATAAATAGAGTAATCCACTATATTTATATATTAGTGTTCTTTCTTTTTTTTTTCTTACAATTCCATTCGGGTATTATCAATAAAATTTTCTGAAGTTCTCAGCTTAGTTAGTGGCGTGGGAGCAATAGGAAGTTAAAAGGAAGAGTAACTCTTTCGAGTCATAGTTCATATGTAAGGCGTACGCCATCACACTCTGTTTCGTGTTATGCTTATTATCTACTTGAATGCCATCTTTACATGCTTTTAAGGTAAAATTAACGAACATGATTGCCATTTTTGCATCTAAAACTAACGCCACTCCAAATGCCAAGAAGTGGCAAAAGTACATAACATATCATCACCAAAAGTGCTATCTCTCCACTTGATATTTCAAGTTTCACGCTGTTTTCCAGTTAGGAATCCGCTCATGGTTGCATCCTGAATGAGAATAATGTAATTAACTACCTGAGGGTAAAAACTCTGATGCTTAATTTAATTTGAAATAGGTACAATATTCTGATGATTACTTACCTTTTCAAATGTAAACCTTTCTTTATATAATGTAGGTAACGAATGTAAAAATAAGGGATATGATATACGTGACTTAATATTAATGCCAGGTATATATAGGTATGGTTGTTGTAGCTTTTTGACCAGAAAAGGTTTGAGATTAGGTCAATCTTCGTTCTAGATACCCAATTTAATACAGTCAAAGTCCAAACTTTGAGCTTGATTTAGTTTTGGCAGCTCAAATTTTGATTGAGTCAGACTATACTCAAATTTTGACTGGGTTAGGCCAGACTTAAAATGTGGAAAAATATCTCTTATTGTTTTCATAAACTTTAACATTCTAGAAACTCAAATAATTTGGTGATGAATAATTTACAAACAAATCACAGTTAAGCAATTGGAGAGCAAACATGAGATAAGATCCTCTGTTCCCTTTAACCAATTCCTACTTTGTTTCATCTCATCTTATCTATACATTTCTCTCTATCCCATTTAGATGATGGATGAGATGGAATGATGAAGAATAGAAATTAGCTTTGTCCCAGCAAACATAATCTTCCTACCGAAAAACATCATCTGTCACAATAATGGAGTAAAAATTGAACTTATAACTCAAAAAACTTGAATTGCAGTTCATTATTCTGAAACTTAGAGCATAAGATCATGTGCTTGGCCTTGGAAAGAATAGTAAAGAAGGAATGAAAGTTGGTGTAAGTGTGGCGAAAGTGATATTTTGGTGGCCAATCAAAGAATTTGAGGCAAGCACTCGTTAAGTTATCGTGAAAGATCTCAAAAACCTTATTAAAAGCGTTAACTATTCAGAAAAGTAGACAACTTGTAGGGTGCTAGAGGGGTTGTTGATTGAGGGTGTGTTGTCTTAGAGCATACATTTAGTTGAATGTATGAACTTCGGCTTTTTTTTCCCCATCCCTTAGTCCTCCTTTGTTTTTCAGCCACCATAAGTCGAGAATTTATGCCGTCTTTGTTATTGTAATTGTCTTCAAAATCGTTGTCGTCCGTCTATGGCCGCTTCATGAAAATTGTGTAATAGCGACGGAAATATATCGATGGAATGTTTTCTTATATAAATTGCGACGGAAATTTCGATACCATCGGTATGGAACACGAAACTTGCGACGGAAAATATTTCCGTTGTCAAATTTGGAGGGAAATATTCGCAGAAAATTGTTGCGACGGAAATATACCGATGCATAGAATTCCGTTTGTAAATTGGGACGGAATATATTTTCAGTCGGTAAAATTCACAAGCTCGCGATCTGAGCAATCTCGCGATCGCGAGCATGGCCTTTCTGGTCAGGCTAGCCAGGGCGAGCGCT
>JANIPM010000008.1:60924478-60940292 GCA_027478405.1 Erythroxylum cassinoides
AACATTTTGACTTTTTGAAAATTAAACTAAATTCCAAAATATTCCTAATTAAAATAATTCTTTGAAAACAATTTTCAAACATTTAGAAAAACACTTTTCAAATTTATTTGGAATTTAAGCTAATTTAATTTCCATTAAATTAATTTAAATAAAAGGAAAGGCTTTAAATTTAAAAACACATAATAACTAAAATAAAATTTGGGACTATCTGGTGTATATCGTTTTTACAATTCAGGTTTTCTATGTTCTGTCGCCTCCCTCTTATTCTCCTTCAGCTATTGTCGCCTCCCTCTTATTCTCCTTCAGCTATTGTCGCCTAGTTTTACTGGTCTAATGTCTATATTGCTTCTATCTCCAACGTTCTCCCTTTCCTCTAGCATCTAGTTTCTTCCTTGAAGGGCACTTCTTTCCTTTGCTAGTGGTGACAATCACCACTGGCTCTGGTGCCTCTAGTAATAGAGGAAAATTCACCTACAATGATGCAAAATGTTCGTGATACTCTATTAACATGATAAAAAACATAAGGACCCAGATGTGCTTCGTATACAAATTCTAATTCTAATCTAAGGGGACGTGCATCTTCATTTTCCAAAAAGCTCTATCAATTTGAGAACATAATAAGCCAGGAGCAGAAAAACAAGAAAAATAGTTATAGAGCATGCATTAGATTTGTTTTTGAAACCTGATTCATAACTAGGGACATGTCGTAGTGTATTTTAGAAATCACAATCAACAAAAAGCAATGAGCAAATAAGAGGCATAATTAATTGAAGTGTCCATAAACAAAAATATAAGGCTATGGGATTAATTAATTCTCTAAAAAACTGAAAACAAGTAGAGTTTTAATTTAAACAAACCCTAATTCATTAAGACAAGGTTAACCTTAATTTTTATCAAATTAATAAAAATAAAGCAATTGATTCAAGTTAAACAATTAAGGTGGCGCTAATACCACTATTGAGAAACAACCATAATCAAATGATAGGCACATCAAAAAAAATACAATTATAGTTTAATTTAATTATTTAAATAAATTCAAATACTTCTTATTTGATCCTTAAGTTTCTCAAAGTTCACAATTGAGTCCAACTTAATTTAAATTTTTTATCTTTCAAAATATTCTTTATGTATGACCCCTTAGGTTACTAATACGTTAACAATGATTATAGATTATAATTATAATTTATATTTATAATTGGATAAACTAAAACTATTTTAAATTTATCTTTAATTCTTCAGTTAAACAATTTATAATTTTAAATCAAGATTGATGTCTAACAATATATCGTGACTACCCTAACATTAAAAATGCTAAAGTCGTTTAATTCAACATATCCATGCATGGTTATGATGTATAATTTAATCCTTTTATTATCTAATGTTCTAATTGGACAGAGTATAGATAAAACGTCTACTCTTTTTAAATCCAATATTATTTGTTCTTTCTAATTGGTAATTGGTTTATAATTGATATTTAAAAACACCTTTTTAAATCTCAATTCACTCTTTAAAAATGCCAAAGTCGTTTAACTCAACATGTCCATGCATGGTTATGATGTATAATTTAATCATTTTATTATCTTATGTTCTAATTGGACAGAGTATAGAAATAATTTCTACTCTTTTAATTCCAATATTATTTGTTCTTGGTAATTGGTAATTGGTTTATAATTGATATTTAAAAACACCTTTTTAAATCTCAATTCACTCTTTAAAAATGTCAAAATCATTTAACTCAACATATGCATATATGATTATGTCGTATAATTTAATTCTTTTATTATCTAATATTCTAAATGGACATAGTAAAGATATAATGTCTACTGTTTTTGTAACAACCTAGATCACCCGCTTACAGATATTGTCTGCTTTGGGCCTTGGCCCAGCCAAGCCCTCACAGTTTTGCTTTTCCCAAGGTCTTCCCAAGAGGTTACCCATCTTGGAACTACTCTCGGCCATGCACATTTAACCCTGGAGTTCCGATGGGATCCGTTGCATTAGACCATGGAAAATACGTCTGTAAGGGAGAGGTATTCATACCCTTATAAGGCGTACTTCGTTCCCCCCTCTAACTGATGTGGGATCTCACACTCTCTACCCCTCTTAGGGCCCGACCCTCTTTTGGGGTCCAGCCTAGCTGGCACAATGATATAGGTATTGACTCTGATACCACCTGTAACACCCCAGATCACCCGTTTACAGATATTGTCCGCTTTGATCCTTGGCCCATCCAAGCCCTCACGGTTTTACTTTTCCCAAGGCCTTCCTAGGAGGTCACCCATCCTGGAACTACTCTCACCCAAGCACATTTAACCTCGAAGTTTCGATGAGATCTGGTGCATTAAGCCATGGAAAATGCGTCTGTAAGGGAGAGGTATCCATACCCTTATAAAGCGTACTTCGTTCTGCTCTCCAACCGATGTGAGATCTCACAAACTGACATGTCATACAATTACAAGTATGTGCAATAATATATCAATAAAGGTATTGAGTCATCAAAAATAGAAAGCACTACTAACACAATCCCAAATATCATACTCCTCGGACATTGATGGTCCAGAATTATGACAATATTATTGCAGAAATTCCCAATTCACAAACATCCATAGCCAATTCATGATACATAAGCCTTTGGAACTCATTCATTCTTGATCACACCAAGTAATTCAACATTATATTCATCATTATTAAACCATACATCCTTTACATTATCATCTCAATTAATAATGCATAATTAAACGAACTATTATGCAATTACATTGAATACAAATTTAAGTTCAAAACACACCTTAAACAAGTCCATTTAAGTCCTATTGTTGCAAAATAAATTAACTAAACCTTATATAGTTCATCAATTGCACAAAACCCCATGTTTTTCACCTTCCTAACCAATTCCCACAATTTTGGGATAAGTGACTCGAAACCTTTAAACAAGTATTTTCACATGATAGGTTTTTAGATCAGTTTTGTACGGCATTATGACCTAGTAATTGACATTTTTAAACAATATGTTCTTCTAAACAAATGTGCCTCTATGTATTAAGTTTCAAACAAAATAAATTTTAGTTCATTCTTCCGAGAGTTATACCCAAAATTCTACAGACTATTCTCAACTATGGATAGCAACCAGAACTCAACTTGATGTCAAATTTCAAAAGCCTTAGTGACAGAAATCAAATTCAATTCCTTCATGAAAGTTGTAGCTATATGTATCTATTTTAATCTGAATTTAAAATCATCTAATTTGGATACCTAAAGCTTAAGATATGGCTAAAATATCGATACATATTTAGTGGAACTACTTCTTCTAACAAGTATCCAGCATTTATCAAGTTTCCAACCTCATTTTTTTCTTAATTCATTAAACATTTAGTCCACTTCAAACATCAAACAATACATGTTATAACATGTTACCAAGTTTGGTATTCTCTTACCTCTTTAAACTTCAAATTCAACTCCAAAGGACTAACTATTATAGCCCCTTCCAAGCAACTAATACACTTCCAAAATCAAGATAGATGTAGTGTGATTTTAACACCCAAAGTACATCAACCAAGAAAATAGCATGAGATAGCTTCTTTATGTAGCATATGGTAAGTAGTTTAATGTGATAGTACAACAAGATCAAAGTAAAATTTACAGCAAGGAAGAGATATCATTTCGCTGGAGAGAAGAGAGCCAAATGAAGGCTGCAGAAGTTTCTTTGTAAAGGCTTGACACCTAAGCTGCTAGGTGTCTTCATTAAACATTAACACATGTCTCCAATGCATGATGCCCATTTACCCTCCATGTAAGCTGCCAAATGTCTCCAACTTGTCAGGTCATTTGTCACATAATGAATGATGCCACTTGTCCTTATATTATGCTGCCAAATGTCACACATTGAATGATGCCAAATGTCAATAATTCAGAGGCTTAATCATACTAATTTTTATGTACTAACTTAACTTGTCACTTGAAAATTTTCCTAGTCTAAATGTACCTTTTAATTTAATACCTCAACGCTCTAATGGCATCAATTAAACCCAAGTTACTAACTATAGTCCATCAATACCAAAATTCACGTCATATGAAATTCTCATTCTTATCATAATTTTTAACACCTATCATATATGTACTTTCATGAACATATACCATTTCTACTAGGGTATAGTTTGGGGCCTTACATATTCGTAATCAGATGGAAGAATTGACATTTATAAAATGAGACTAGTTACAAAGGAGTATATATAAAGGTATAATATAAATTACTATGAGACTTTTACACTAGTAACTAAGCTTAACATAATTCACATTCTCATATCTATGGCAATAAATTAGGGTTGCCTTTGTAATTTGATGTTCAAAACACGGATCTTAACAGGGAATTGAAGAAGGAAGTGTATGAAGTATACATGGAACTGCCATTGGGTGTGAAATATAGTTTTTCAAGTATAGATAAGAATTTTAAGTTAAAGCAATCATGGTACAGACTTAAACAATCACCTAGAGCCTAGTTTAGGAGGTTCTCCTCTATAACAGAGGGAATTGGTTATAAGAAAAGTAGTTCAAATTATAGTTTGTTTTCGAAACACAAAGAATGAAAGGTGACAATTATTTTTATATATGTTGATGATATGGTCTTATCAAGAGATGATAATGACGAAATAAAGTTATTTCATGTGTATTTAGCTATTGAGTTTAACATGAAGAATAAAGAATAACTTAAATATTTCTTAGGAACCAAAATTACAAGATCAAATTGAGGGAATTTTCTTTCACAAAAGAACTATGTGATAGTTCTTTTGATAAAAATTGGAATGATTGCTTGTAAACCAACAATAACACCTATAAAAGTGAATCATAAGGTTGAAATTTTTTCAAATCAATTTTCAATAGACATAGGTTGGTACCAAAAATTTGTTGGAAGATAATCTATTTATTGTATATAAGTCCAAATATAGCCTATATTGAGAGTGTATTAAGTCAGTTCATACATATGCCAAGTGAAGATCACATAGATGCAGTATACAAATTCTGAGATATCAAAAGATGCCCGAGAAAGAGTTTATTGTTCTTCAAAAATGGCATCTTAAGGGATATATGAATTTTCATTAGGCAAGGGATTAAACAACTAGAAATCTATGTTTCATCACTTCAATTTTATTGATTGTAGTCTCCTTACTTAGAAGAGAAAGAAGAAAAAGATTGTTGTATGATCTAATATAGAATTTGAATTTTGAGGTATGACTTATGGTATATATGAATTATTATAGATTAAAAGTATCTAGAATATATGAGGATTGGATACGAAAAACCTATAAATCTTCATTATGTTAATAAGTAGAAATTGTGATTGCATAAAATCCTATATAACATAACAATAAAAAAAAACATGTTGAAGTTGATTGCTAGTTTATTAAAGAGAAGTTGGATCTAAAGGTTATATAGTTCACATTGTCAAGTTAGAAAATCAATCAGTTGATATTCTCACAAAAGTAGTTTTCAAAAAGACATTCCATGACATAGTTAAGAAGTTAGGCATAGTAGATATTTATGCTCCAATTTGAGGGAAAGTGTTAACGTGAGTTGTCCAAGAATTGAAGCCAAAATTATGATTTATTTATAATTAATTCTTTCCTAATTATGGGATTCTAATTATTATTTAACAATTTTTTATAGTAATAAGAATATATATTTTTCTTAGAATATAAATGTTTCCTATTTTTTAGATGTAATTATACCTAAGATTTGCTCTATTGGAAAAGAAAAAACATATTAGAAAACTATTATTCAACAAAAGGGTTATATCAGGAAACATATTCAATCTTAGTTTTTAAGGATGTTATTAGAGAAAAACATGTATGGAAAATATTTAAGCATTAGAAGTCCTAAACATTAATCTTTGGTCTACATATAAATGATGAAAAGATATATACATTTATATTGATACTAAGATAAACCTTATATATAACTTCCACAAAAAGTTATATCACTTAAAAAAATTTAGCCTAAAATAATAATATTTTATAATTAGTAAATGCTCCTTTTTTTTCTTTTTCTTCTTCTTATTATTATTAGCACCTTTTGTTGCCCTCTCTTTATCTCTCTCTCCCCCATTCCTTAGCTCTCTCTCTCTCCCTCTTTATATGGATCATTTGGAAATAGTCTCTTTACTAGTTAGAGATAAGGTTGCATACTACTCGACCTCTTTAGACCTTGCCTTTCAGCAGGATTCTTACTGGGTGTTCTTGTTATATAATTATCAATCTAAACTTCCTAATTTAAATTTCCCTATAATTTCTTACTTCAATTTTTACTTAAAAACTAATGTTAACATCCCCCCTCAAATTGATATATAGATGTCTTCAATTGCAAACTTGACCAATGAGTTATGGAATGCCTTACTTGAAATAACTTTTATAAGTATATCTACCAGCTAATATTCTAATTTTATAAATGGAAACTGAACTATTTTGTTCTCAAGCTTTTCCTTAATAAAATGATGGTCTACCTTAATATGTTTTGCTCGATAATGTTAGACTGGAACTTGTGCAATCTCTAAGGTTCATTTATCTCACAAAATAGTTTCATTGTAGAACTAGATGAATAGACAATGTCTTCCAATAAACTTGTGATTCATAAGAAGTTTAGAATTGACAAAGTTATGCTTATAGCCTCCACTTCTATAATAGAAAATGTAACCACCTTATATTTCTTGTTTCTATAAGTGACTAGATTTCCACCTATAAAAGTGAGATAAACTAATGTAGATATTCTATCAGTAGTACTTCTAACCTAATTTTCATTTGTATAATCATTGAATTTAAATGCTTATATTTTTAGAACACGAGTCCTTTTCTTGTAGAAGATTTTAAGTATCTTAGTATTTGGAATACAACATTTATGTGATCTTTACTAGATATATATATGCATTGACTCACTAAACTAACAACATAGGCGATATCTAGCTAAGAATAAGACAAATAAATTAATTTTCCTATAAGTGATTGATACCTTTCTTTATTTGTGTGTATTTGATTTGTACGTTCTACTAATCTACAATTTTGAACCATCAGTACATTCCACAAGCTTATAATCAAGCATTCATGTTTTTTTCTGGCCACTCAAGGAAGTATTTCCTTTGTGATAAGAACATTCCTTAATTTAATCAAGATACTTCAATACCTAAGAAGTATTTTTGTTCCTCAAGGTTCTTTATTTCTAACTGAACTGCCAAACGTTCCTAAAAAATATGTATCTCCTTCTTATCATTTCTTGTAATTATCATATCATCAACATAAATGATCATAGTTGTTATCATCACTGGTCAATTTTTCTAAGAAAGAGTATGATCTAAATTGCTTTGTTTAAAGTCATGCTTCTTTATTGTTAGGCTAAACTATCTAAACTATGTTTCAAGGGACTATTTTAGTCTATAGAGTGTCTTATGTAGTTTTCATACAACTTTTTTCTGTAAGGAACTAAAAAAGCCTAATGTTATGTCCATATATACTTCTTTTATAAGATTCTCATGTAAAAAAACATTTTTTTACATCGAACTAGTTAATGGCCAATAAAAAATTACAGCATGAGATATCATAACTTTGATATTATTTAACTTTATTACTACTGAGAATGTTTTATGATAATCTATATCATATGTTTAAATATATTACTTTTTTAGATTTTTATCTTGTACCTCTTTATTGACCCTTCTTCTTTGTGTTTAATAAAGAATAGCCATCTAAATCTAATGATTTTCTCCTTTTAAGCAATGATGTAAGTTTCCTTTTGTCATTCCTCTTCAATGATATCATCTCTTCATTTATTACTTTAACCCGTTTAGGATCATTTAAGGCTTCTTTTATAGTATTTAGAATATGCTCAGAGAGAGCATGTTTAAAAGCGTTGAGGACTATGATAATATTTAGATGAAGACATGGTTAGCGATTAGATAATTCATCTTCTTATCTTTAACATTTAGTGATTATTGACTTGGTGGCTTACTACGATTATATATGTTAGGTAATCTATAGCTAATAAAACTTATTATAATTATTGGGAGAAAATTTTTGAGATTATACCTCTGGATTATTTTCAAAAGTAGTCATGTACTATAATAGGAGAAATGGGTTGTTCTTGCTAAGTTGGGAGCTCATCTTGCTTGTTTCTTATTTTGGTGTCATTTTTCTTCTTCTTATCCTTCCCAACTACTTTAAATATCATCATTCCTTGTTATACAAGTTGGTCTATTTAAAACTTGGATAATTTTCCTAGTTGTCTATGTTATGCTCTTCACATAATAGCTCTTCCAAAAAAAGAATAAGAATATGTTTTTAAATCAATTAAAAACTTAAATCCATTATAGTATGAAGATACCTGGTAATGGGATTATAGTATTGAAGGATGACTTGTCCAAATATTTTGACATGAAAGATTTAGGCCCTGTAAAGTACATTTTGGGTATAAAAATAACTCGAGATAGGACAATAGGAAATTATGGTTATCACATGAGAGGTAAATTGAAGCATGCTAAGTTAATTAGCACGCCACTAGCAACTCACTTAAAATTAAGTGTGCCTATACTTCAACTAAAAAGATGGCATATCTTTTGTTCCATACTCATTTCTTGTGGTTCCTAGATGTATGAACTTGTATGTACAAGACTGAATATAGCACAAGTTGTTAGGTTGGTTTGTAAGCGCTTCTCCATTCTCGAGAAGGTTCACTAGGAAGCTTTAAAATGGATCTTAAGATACTTATGAAGCATTTACAAACGGAGCTTGTGGCGGGGAGCTAATTCTATAGGGATATACAAATGCAGACATGACTAGAGATCTTGATAACAGGAAGTTCACTTTAGGCTACTTATTCAAATTTACAGGGGGAGTCATTTCTTGGCAATCCGAGTTGCAAAAGTTTGTAGTTTTATCCATATCTGAAGAATCGTATGTAGCTGTCATAAAAGCAGGTAAAGAGATGGTCTAGTTAAAATGGTTCTTTAAGAGTTAGATGTGAAGAAATATGATTATATATTATTTTGTGAAAGCTAAAGTGCCATAGATTTTAGCAACAATACTAAATTCCATTCCTATAGCAAACATATCATTGTTAGGTATCACTGGTTGAGATATGTGATTAAGGAACAATGATTGCAGTTGAAGAAGATTCACATAGATAAGAATGACATTGATATGATAATAAAGGTGGTTCCTTGGAGCAAGCTTGAGTTTTATAGTAAGTTCATCGGGATGACTCTCAAATAGTCATTGGCATGATTTGAGTCTCCTCTAAAATAGGTTAGAGGGGGAGATTGTTGAGTGTCAAGCCCTATTTAGAGGCAAAAATGAGTTTCATTGATCTTGGATACTCTCATTGATAAATGATGAATTAGTGAAGTCAAGATGGATAACAGTTGAGTTAAATCCATTCTTGAGAGATATGACCATGTAACATATAAAACGCCTATGTCCTTGACTTACACAGTCATGTATGAAGGCCATATAAGAGACTGTGAACACATATAAGTTAGAAGATGATCTACATGACTTTATAAGACTAGACATGCTCATGTCAATATAAAGCATTGTTGTGGGTGAAGATGTGCTAGTAATTACAAATGTGTATGATGGATGACAAGAGTAAAGGTATACACAATCGTATGAAAACAGACACGACTGAGTAAGTAGACCATGTGACTAATTAAGACTGTGTATATATACGATTTATTTAAATTTAGTTAGCACACGATCACCTACTTGACTACATAAGTGATTGTGTTTAATTTTAAAACCCTATTTTTGAGTTTAAAATGGGAAAAGATGGGGTTCATCAACATGAGTGAAAAAGAATATTGAAAAAGGAAAAGAAAGAGAGTGAATGTGAGTAGAGAAGTCTTTCTCATTCTATAATTGGTTGTTTTGGATTAAATTAGGGGTGTTGTTGATTTGAGGTATTGACTTAATATTGAAACAAGGTGTAATTACTTATGACTATTTTATGGTATAGTTTCAAATAAGGGCTAATAGGTCGAAATATTTAAACTCTTGTAAGTTCCTATTTGAATTAATATATTTGCTTGTAGGTTTAGCTCATGATTTTTCCTTTTATACCAAATGGTTTTCCAAGTATATCTAGTCTTTGATTTATTTTCTTAGAATCTATATTATTTGCTTATTTGGTTTTGTGATTGACGTTTTGAGACTAGTTGATTCTTCTTGATTGACATTGTGCGAATTATGATTTGAGCCCAACAAAGTAGTGTTAAAGCCATTAGTTATGGATAGTGGAAACAACTATGTGGTCAAATTGACATCTATAAACTGCTTTTTTTAGAGATCTATAATGGAGGATATATTGTATTATAAGGATCAATTTGATCCTATCAATATGGACAGTGGTGTGAATGATGGTGTTCCATCTAAACCAAAAAAAAATGATAAATAGAGAATGGGAAAAAATGAAGCAAAAAAATATGAGCATTATTCAACAATGGATTGACATTATTACATTCAACCATGTGTCTCAAGAAACTAATCCATTTGAGTTATGGAAGAAGCTAAAAGGTCTTTCCAAAAGGAAAATTGCCCATAACAAGGCCTAGAACATATTATAAATTTAAAACATATCCTAGAACATATTAGTCAAAGCACTTTAGTGATTTCTAAAACATTATCAACAAGTTGACTACCATGAAGATCATTCTTCACAATGAGCTCTAAGCTTTGTTTTTGTTGAGATTATTACTGGATAGTTAGGAGACATTATGAGTGACCACCAATAACTCAGCCCTAGAGGGTATGCTCTCCTTAGATGTAATTAAAAAGAGCATGTTTAATAAAGAGATTAGAAGAAAAGAGATAGGAATTGATAATTTGCAAGCTTTTATATAGAAAGCAAAGGAAAAAGCAATGCAAAGATCCTAAAGTATTTGACAAGTCTAAGAATCAATCAAAGTGTATATGAGATAAAGAGATCAAGACATGTCACTATTGCACTAAACCTAGACACCTTAAAAGGTTATGATAAAATGGGAGAAGGATCAGGAAAAGAAACATCATCAGAAAGATGGGGATAATAAAAATACACTTCCAATAGCCATAAGCATAGATGATAAGGTGTCACTGATCAACATAAATAGTGAACGCTTCTATATTAGTGATTCAAGTTTTGAGTGACTTATCGATATAGGTGCCTCTTATCACTGTGCTCCAAAGAGGGAGTATTTCTTTACTTACAAAAGTAGTGATTTTAGGAATGTAAAAATTGGTAATCAAAGCTCTTTTAATATTGTCGGTATGGGTGATATTCGGATTCAAACCAATGCCAGATGTTTCGTAATTTTAAAAGATGTGTGACATTCCTAAATTATGCCTAGATTTGCTATCAACTAATGTACTTGATTATGAAATGTATTAACACGCATTTGGGGATGGAAAGTAGAAGTTATTGAAGGGAGCTATAAAAGTTGCCTATGGAGAGCCGTTTTGCACATTATGCAAAACATGCTTGAAGGTATATAGTGGAGAAGTGCATATGGTTAAAGAAAATGCTTCTCTTAATTTATGGCATTGACGATTGGGGTATGTGAGCAAAAAGGGGATTAAGTTACTAGATAACAAATCTCTTATTCTAGCAAATACTTCCATCCCTCTTGATCCATGTGACCATTGTTTGGTAAGAAAGTAGCGTAAGGTCTCTTGTAGTAGGAGATCTACTAGGAAAGTGGCCAAACTAGAGCTGATTCACTTAGATGTTTGTAGTCTTATTGAAGAGAAGTCTTTGGGAGGTAGCAAACACTTTATTACCTTTAATAATAATGCATAAGTAAAACTTGGGTCTACATGTAGAAGACAAAGAACCAAGTCTTTGATGTTTTACTAGAAATTTCATGCCATTATGGAAAGGAAAACAGAGAAAAAGTTAAAGTATCTTCAAACTGACAACAGAGGAGAGTACACCTCTAAGGAGTTTGAGAATTATTATGTAAGGAATGGAATGAGACATGAAAAGATAGAAACTGGTACTCCACAACACAATGGTTTTATCGAGAGAATGACCAAAACAACTGTTAAGCAGGTTCAATGTGTACTCAAAATTTTTAAGCTCCAGAATATGTTTTGGGGTGAAGCAATCAGAACAGTTGTTTACTTGATTAACTGAACACCATTAGTCCTCATAGACCTAGACATTCTAGAGGGAATATGGACAAGGAAAGACCCCCTTTTACTCACGTATGAGGGTATTCAGATGTAAAGTTTTAATTATATACCCAGGGAGAAGAGACAACTCATTGTACATTTGTCAAGTGTGGAAATCAACAGTTTGTCTTTAGACTCCATGACCTAGAAAAGTAGGAAATTTTCAAAAGTAGAGAAGTCGTATTCTATGAGCACGAGATGCATGCATACCTTATTAAAAGAGGTAAGACTACTCTCAATAGCTTATACTATGGTTCCATTGACGTTTCCCCTATTTTAAGTTCTGTTGATTAGCCTATAGATGAAGGACATAAAGAATATGAGCAGGCAAATGGTGTTAGTGATCAGGTACAACGTAATAGTGATGAGCTATATGAGACACATCTGAATGATGGTATAGATGAGGCTAGTTACAATAATGAGCAAAGGGATCAACCTAGTTTAGTGGTGGAGAATATTTAACTTTTAAGTTCAACTAGAGAAAAAAAGCCTTCTACAAGATATTCAAGTACAGAATACCTTCTAGTTACTGATAAGAGGGAGATTGAAAATGTGCAAAAGGCAAAGTCACATGAAGATAAAGATCTTTAGTTCACAACTAAACAGGAGGAAATAAATTCCTTGAAGAAAAATGAAACTTATGAGTTGGTGAAACTTCTAAAGGATAAGAAATCATTGAAGAATAAATAGGTATTTAAGATAAAGAAGGATGGTGACAAGCTGGTGAAGCATAAGGCAAGAATAATAGTGAAAGGATTCAGCCAAAAGAAAGGCATTAACTTTCATGAAAATTTTTCATTAATGTTTAGGATGACTTTAATTCAAACCATGTTAGGTCTAACTACAGTTTAGATCTTGCACTTGAACAACTGGATCTGAAAACAATTTTCTTGCGTGGAGATTTGGAAGAGGAGATATGTATATATAGATCAACAAGAAGGATTTAAGGTTAAGGGAAAGGAGACTAGTTTACAAGTTAAAGAAGAGCTTCTATAGGCTAAAATAGGCTCTATCATAGTGGTATCAGAAGTTTGATTTATTTATGACAGGATATGGTTGTAAGTGAACTTTTACTGATCCTTGTATATATTTCAAAAAGTTTATCGGTGGAAGCTTTATTATTCTCCTTTTGTATATTGATGATATGTTGATCAGGATAAGATATTGGGATCATTAGCAAGTTGAAGGAACCTGCAAAGCAGATTTTAGGCTTAAAATAACTCAGGACAAGAAAAATAAGAAACTATAGTTATCACACAAGAGGCATATTAAACAAGTGTTAAAAATGTTCATTATGAAGCATTCCAAGCCAACTAGTATGCCACTAGCACCTCATTTTAAATTGAGTAAGCATGCCTACCTTTCAATTAAAAAGGAGAAAGATGGTATGTCTTTTGTTTCATACTCATCTGCTGTTGGTTCCTTAATGTATGCAATGACAAGTTGTTGGGTTGGTGAGTAGGTACTTGTCCAATATGGGGAAGGTTTACTAAGAACCACTGAAATGGATCTTAAGATACTTACGAGGCACTGACAAATAGAGCTTATGCTTTTTATGGTGGGGAGCTAATTTTAGAGGGCTGCATGCAAACATGACTGTAGATCTTGATAATAAGAAGTCCACTTCAAGTTGTTCAAATTTATAGGGAGGAGCCATTTCTTGGCAATCCAAGTAACAAACATATGTATTTGTTGTAGAAGCAAGGAAGGAGATGCTCTAGTTGAAATGGTTCCTTTAAGAGTTGTTTGTAAAGAAACATGATTTGTAGTATTTTATGACAACTAAAGTGTCATAGATTTTAGCAAGAATACTATATATCATTGCCACACCAAATATATCAATGTCAGGTATCACTGGATGAGATTTGTGATTAAGAAATAAAAAATGCTATTGAAGAAGATTCACACAGATAAGAATGAAACTGATATGTTAATAAAGGTGGTTTTTTGGATCATAAACTTTGTAGTAAGCTCACCAAGATGACTATTAAATAGTAATTGGGATGATTCGAGTCTCCTCCAAATTGGACTAAAGGGGGAGATTGTTGAGTGTTTAGTCCTATTTAGAGGCGAAAGTGATTTTTAGTGATCTTGGATACTCTCATGGATAAATAATGAACGAGAGATGTCAAAAAGGATAACAATTGATTTGAAGCCATACCTATGAGAAACAACCTTGTCAAGTGCAACAGTCCCATAACCTTAACTTACACAACTGTATATGAATGCCATATAAGAGACTGTAAACGTATATAAGTTAGATGATGATCTACACGACCATGTAAGATTAAACACACCCATGTCAATATCATACACGACCATATGTGAAGACTATGTAAGTAACTGTAAATGGGTATAGGTGGATGACAAGAGTCGACGATATATAAGACCATGTGAAAACAGGAATGTTTGTGCCCCTAGTATATATGATCTTGTGATTAATTGAAGCTATATATATATATATATGTAATTTCATGAAATTTGGTTAGGATACTGTCACCTACACAATCGTGTATGTGACTGTGTCCAATTTTAAAACCCTATTTTTGAGTATACAAAGGCAAAAGATGGGATTCATCAGGATGAGTGAAGAAGAACAATAGAAATGAAAAAGAAAGAGAGCAAAAGTGAGTAGAGCAGGCATTCTCATTTCAAAATTGGTAGTTTTAGCAATAAGTTGTCTTTTAAGTGTTTATTTTAGGATTAAATTGAGAATGATGTTGATTTAGGGTATCAAATTGTACTTAACACTAAAACTTGGTGGGATTACATGTGGCTATTTTGTGTTATAATTTTGAGTAAGGGCCAATAGCTCAGAATCTTTAAACTCTTGTAAGTTCTTATTTGAATTAGTGGATCTGTTTTTTGATTTAACTCATTATTTTTTCCTCTATACTAGAGGATTTTTATGTATATCTAAGGTTTGATTATTTTCTTGTAATCTATATTGTTTTTTAATTTTTACGATTAAGATCTTGAGACTAGTTGATTATGTGGATTGAAATTTTGCATGTTGTGATTGAAGCCTAACACATTTTGTATTTGGTTCAACATTTGTGATATTTTACGAGTCAAGTTTGCAAGAATTGAATTCTCTCCTTGAAATCCTTTTTATTGAAGGAGAATGCTCTTCCACTTCTCTCAATATTTTATAGTCCTAAAATCTATGCTTAATACTATAAAAAAAATATATTCTAAGAAAGCTATATCACTTACAAAAATACATCCTGGAATAATGGTATTCTATAATTAGTAGAAATCAAAATCAATCAAAACTTCTTAATTTAAATTTCTATATCATTGCTCCTCCAATTTTTATGTTAACAGATCATGCTAATAGCAGATGCATTAATTATTCTGACTAGGAAACTACATACGCATGGAAAGGATGGCATATACAATTCTATCATCATCAAGCTTTTGAGTTTCATATCGTACCGACTGGTACGAAATGCTAAACGCCACTTTTGGCCTCGAATACCAGTTAGTACTGGCGTTTACCAGACAGTACTGGCCAGAACCCTTAATTTCGGCCGATACTGTAACTTTCGAAAATTACAAGGACTAACTTGTAATTTCTGAAAGTTTTAAACCTAATTACCCCCGTCTAGATTCTTCGGTTCTTCCACACC
>JANIPM010000008.1:61116868-61129767 GCA_027478405.1 Erythroxylum cassinoides
ACATGATTCTAGAAGAAAGTATTACAAAATAACTTCAGTATTGAGGTCATAAAGAACATGCAAAGTTGACCCGAAATGATATTTTTATGGAAAAATCTGGAAATGATTTAATGGGCTATAACTTGTGACTTCGGTGGTGTTTAGGGAATTTTTAACTCAAGTATAAATTATACTTACGTAAGTTTTTAATGAAGGGAAGTGGATAAGTGGTTAACAAATGGACAGGTGTTCAAGCTATAAAGTTAAGATTTCTATTACCCTTGAAAGACAAGCTACTGTACTTGTCTTTATCTTTCTCAAAACTTCTTTCTCTAGAGTTCTTGCAACATAGAGTTTTTCATCAAATATTCACTAAAGGTAAATCTTGCTTTTCTCTATTTGTCATCACTTCCACTTTGATTTTTCTTTCTTCTATCCCAAAAAAAACCAAACCTCTCTGTCAACTTTCAAGTTGATGTACATGGTACATTAGGGATTAGGGTTACATGATTTTGCAGATATTGGAGCTTCAATCAAGTAAGGTTGTTATGATTATGTATTTCTGTATGAAATGAAGCATGCATCGTTAGTTCACTGATAAATGGTTAAGAACAGTGATATTCTTATTTTCTAGAAAAATGAGTGAGGAGATTTTAGTGTGCCGTACATGGTGATTTTCTTTGGATTTGATGACTGAAATGTTATGGGACAGTGTTAAACCAGTTTTTGGAGTTGAAAGATCAATGAAAATGTGTATGTGATGAGAGCAGAAAATTTTGGAAACTTGAATAGGTAATACTCTGTTATGTTGATGTTTTTACTGTTCAGATATATTTATATACGTGAGTTTTGAAGTATTATTAGAGATGATTAAAAATGAATGTAGAGTTTAGAGATAAGTTTATGATGAATTTTTGAGCTGAGAAAAAGATATTAAAGTGATAGCTAGAGGAAGAAAGTGAAATGAATGCAAAAGTTGAAAATGCAGAAAAATGAAAATGCAGTGATGCAGAAAATGTGATGAATATACGTAGTGAGTGTTTATGTTTTTGATGATTATGAAAAATGATAGAGTTTTGATTTGGTTTAGATATGTTGAGTTGAAATGAAATAGGAATGAAGAGGAAATATTGACTTTTAAGCTGAAAGTTGATAGTGATATATATGTATATAAAGACTTTGTTTTTCCTCTTCACTAGTTACATACGGGTATTTATGGGAAAAAATTGTGGATGACTTATTGATATCAAATTACCAAAGGATTGAGATTGTGATTCAAAGAAATGATGAGTGATTAAATTATGAAATGAAAATGAGCTTTAGATATGATATTGGTAAGGTACCCAGGATTGTCATTGAGCATGCATTGTACATAGTCCATTTATACAATTATGCATAAATAAATGCTTATAAGTGTGCAATTATTAATATGAGTGCAATGTGTATCTTGCATAAATGGATTGTGCATGTTAAGTGTCCACATTCAGGCGTTTCCATAATTTGATAGCAAATGCTAATTTGGAGTGTTCGGTGAGTAGACCTAGATGGTCTCATTTCATTGTTTGTTTTTTTCGATTTTTTTTATTGATTGACTACTGAATGATTATATGAATGTGATTGAATGTATTGGTTTTCGAACAGAAGGTCCAATGATTGTGATGTTTGATTGGAATATTGAAGTGTTACTTGTATATGAATGAGATTAAATAAGTGTGCATAATTTGATTGTTAAATGCCAAACCACAGTCCGATGATAAATGTCTTTGAATGTGCATTTGCATATGAATGAAAGTGTTTCCTCAACTTTAATGTTGAATGTCGGACTAAGGTTCGATGATATGTGAATGTGATTGAATAAGAATATGCAAATGTGATAGATGCATTTCATTTCATGAATGCATGAAACATAATGGCTGTTGTGACCAAAGTAGCCACCGATCAGAGCTTAAAGCTCAATGAGTGAAAATGAGCTTCGAGCTTAAAAGTGAATCAAAGCCTCAGGCTCAACGTTTAATGAGCCCTATATCCCCCAAGCGGATAAGGGACAGTTATTAATGAGCCTTATATGGGACAGTTTAGGTACCCGATCATAACAAAGTAACAAATGAAAAAAGTGGGTCTCATGCGCACTGCATATGCATAATGAGTGATTAAATTATATTGAATGTGAAGTGTGAAATGTGTAATGAGGTTAATTATATGTTACGTGATTAGGTGAGCCATCAATGATGGTCACTCATTGAGTTCGTAAAACTCACCTAAAATTTGCAAATATTTTTCAGGACTCAGAAGAATACTATGTTAGGAAAACGGGAGTATAATTACTGCATGCAAGGGAAAGATACAGGGTGGGATCAGTTCGCGTCTGCATTAATGTTTTCCTATTTTTGTTTAAATTTGTATTCGGCGATTTCTGTAAAATAATGTATTCCAAAATTTTTGTATAATGTAAACAAAGGTTTTTATGGTGAAATGTAAAGACATTTTGAATAAAAGTGGGCCCGAATTGGTTATTATTTCTGCATATGTTTGTTGGTTTTTCAAAAAAAAATTATACCGACTTTTGAATGATTGAGTGCTCTAGCATGTCACACGTGAGGAGCACAAACTCGGATATAACCCAAGATATTGGACATGTGTTTTATGGGAGTGGGATGTTACATTTATGTGGTATTAGAGCACAGAAGTACTATCTTATATTTGCATTTTGAAATGTGTGTTAAGTCACATGCATTTTAGTCATGTCATAGCAGACAACAACAACTGATCCCCAGTATGAGTCACACGCTTGAGCATTCCTTAAGAATCTGAGCTGTTAGAAGCACTAAGAAAAATGATGATCTGACATAATGTGAGAAAATAAAGGTTTCTGGACATTTTGGAAATGAGAAATAGTATCTGGTTTTGTATGATAGATAAAGGTTCACCATAATTGTGTATATACCCTTGAATGTGATATAGGTGTGAATAGGTATATTGTCGTGGATTGATTGAGGAAAATAGGGATATGAGTATAAATGAGGAGACTAAAGTGTACAGGAAGAATGTAATGAAATCATAAAATTGTTACGATCATAAAACGATGAATTTGGAACCGAAATGGTTATTTGAATATCGTGATAAGAGTTTATAATTCAGTATAAGACGATATTAGGAGAAAATTGAGACCAAAAATTCATAATGATTATCCATCAATAATTCTAAATTGGTTGAGGATATATATATATATGGGAAAAGAAATAGGCAAAATTGACTTTACAAGAGATAAATGATGTGTAGTAAGGAGAAAGTTGGAAATGCTAATAAGATAGGATTTTAGGCAAGAATGAGAAAGAGGTGAGTGAAAACCCCCAAAGTTATGTTAGTTCGTTATCAAGAATGACATGAATAATATTGACGTTGGGAATAATAAATCTTCTTGTGAAGAAGAATTTCACCGGATTAGATTAAGTAGACCAAGTAGTTTATTCTTAAGAATGATCAAGGAAGGAATAAATAAAAAATGAGATTAGAGTCCTAATCCTAACGGAGACTCGAGAATAAAGATGTAGGGAACATTACAGAGAGTGTATACATTTAGTTTGATGTAAAGTATCCAATTAAATGAGTGGATTTATGAGTTGAGGGTATACAAATTGAATCTGAGGAATTTGTTACCAACACAGAAAGTGAAGTATTTAAATAAATTGAAATGTGTGGAAGAACTAGTACGAATGAATAGGCATTTGAATAAGTCGATCTGAAATAAGAGGAAATTGAATGAATGGAGAAAATTAATTGAGAAAAGAAGTCAATTGGGAAACTGAAAATGACATGAGATAATATTACATTAATTGAGGAATTAGTATCTTAAGGAATTGCAAGAACAAATCATGGGCACAAGGAAATTTGGGTTATATCTGTTGGAGTTCACAATGCCCCCAATAGTATTATAGTATTGAAGATTAAATTGATTCAAGCAAAATTGTATCAATTAGTGACTACGATCATAAATGGTATTTTGAGTGTGTTTGAAAAGCAAAGAGAACACTTTGAATATTTGAGGAATATAACACCGATGACAATAATATAATTTGGAATTGGAGATTATATACTACATAATGAGGTTTCACATAAGAGATTAGGATGAAATCCAATGCATCATAATAAAGTGATTTCATATGCGTGGAGATAGTTAAAGTTTCATGGATTGAATTACTCGAGATATAGTGTAGAATTTGCTGCAATTGTAATTGCTTTGAAAACATGGAGACATTACATGTACAGAAACATTTTGAATATATATGAATATACAGATAAAAAAAGATTGAGGTAATCATTGAGTTTGAAAGGATTGTACAAATGAATATTTTCCAGTAAAGCTAGTATTGTAAATTGATGCATTGAACAGAAAATTAAATAATGGTGTACACAAATTCAGATATTGACGTTATCAAATCTAGTGCGATAAAAAGTGTAGAAAGTGGAGCTAAAAAGGGGCAAAAAGGAAGTATTATTAGCTATTGAAATTTAAAATCAGTTTTGCATAAAAGGATTGGCAAAGCCCAAATTGAGGATTTAGAAATTGTGAATCTTATCGAGGAATTTAAAATGAATTTGAATTTCGAATTAATGATACTTTGTGATTGAATTAAGAAGTATGTGTACCCGATAAGGAGACCGTTAGAGAAAACAAAAGGAACAACCGAAGCCTTATGTCCTAGTAAGAATCCATCGAAAGAGCATTTGATGGCTAAGAATGTAGAACCGAGTGATCATATGTTTAAGTTACCAATAGTCTTGACTGTTGGAGAAAGGTGTAAAGCTTATATTTCTGGAGTTCATATGAATATGGGATTAATGTATAGTTCAAATTGACTGCAGGCATAACAATCGTTATCTTGGTGATACCATTTGAATATTGTATAAGGTGTCAAACGACAAAAAGGATCGTTTGCCCTTACATTGAAATGAAGAGGGTTTAAAAATAGTCAAAGGCCATAATAAATTTGAGATACTGTTAGTGAGTGAAATGAATCAGTAATAAGAATAAAGTGGCTTATGAAAGATGAATGAACTTTGGTGGATCACATCGAAGTTATGGAATGTAGCGAGACAAACTTAAGAGTTAAGTGTGTTAGCAATAAAGAGATGTGAAATACTAAGTGAGAGATGAAATATTAATATGATCTGACAAAGAGGTATTGTCAGCATTTGAAGTGAAAATTTTGAGTAGCCTGAATTGTATTGAGGAAACTATTAAGATAATGTGATACTTGAAGAAATGATTAGAGTAAGGATTAATTATATTGATTATGGTCAATTAGAAGAAATTATTCGAGTGATGAAATTATATGAGAAACGGAGGAGCATATGAGGAAATAATACCCCTATCTTACTGATCAATTAGATGATAATTTCGGGGATGAAATTATATTAAGGGGGAGAATTGTAACATCCCGTCCCCATATTAAGGGTTAGAATTTAGATTTCAATAATGGAGAAAATAGCAATGTGAGAGTTAGAGAAAAATTTTCATCTCATGCTCATGCATAATGTTAGCATACATGCTTGTGAATTTGAATTGTTACACGCATGAAAATAATTGTACATACACTCAGTAACATTCCAACTATAATTGAATTGTAATGGGATATGTGAAAAATTGTGGTTACTATGATGAAATAAATTTAGATGGTGGATTTGAGAATTGTAAATTGTTTCCAACAGTATTAAGTGGATTTTGGATGGATTTTGGATGGTGATTGATTAAAATTTACGTAAGTTGAATGAAGAAGAGAAGCTAGAAAAGATAATATTAGTCTGAAATTTACATGAATAAACTGTATTGATCTAGATAGATTTTGACAAAATTTTCTTCATGAAAGTTGTAGATCTCTCTTTTAGCTTTCCATTCATATAAAGTTTGCAATTTTTGGAGTTCTAGATCAAAAGATATAGAAGTTGGAAGTTGGGCATGTGACATTGGATTTTTAAGGATGTTGCTATCGTGCACAATTGTAACATCCTGTCCCCATATTAAGGGATAGAATTTAGATTTCAATAATGGAGAAAATAGCAATGTGAGAGTTAGAGAAAAATTTGCATCTCATGCTCATGCATAATGTTAGCATATATGCTTGTGAATTTGAATTGTTGCACATATGAAAATAATTGTACATGCACTTAGTGACATTCCGGGTATAATTGAATTGTAATGGGATATGTGAAAAATTGTGGTTACTGTGATGAAATAAATTTAAATGGTGGATTTGAGAATTGGAAATTGTTTTCAACAGTATTAAGTGGATTTTGGATGGTGATTTATTAAAATTTATGTAAGTTGAATGAAGAAGAAAAGCTAGAAAAGTTAATAGTGGTCTGAAACTTCCATGAATAAACTGTATTGATATAGATATATTTTGATAAATTTGTCTTCATGAAAGTTGTATATCTTTCTTCTAGATTTTCATTGATATAAATTTTGCAATTTTTGAAGTTCTGGATCAAAAGATATGGAAGTTGGAAGTTGGGTACGTGACATTGGATTTTTAAGAGTGGATGTCGCTATCGTGCACATGCACGATAGCGACTTTGGTCATTTAAAGGACGTTTTTAAGTGAATGTCACAATCATGCCCATACACGATAGTGACTTTGGAGGCTCAAGGATGAAAATCACGATCGTGCACATGCATGATCGTGACTTTGAAGGTTGATAACCAATGTATATCCGACGAGTTTTCTTTAATTGATTTTTAGTTTTTATACCTGAGAGGAGTTGTAAAATGTTTGTGGATGGATATATATATGTAGATAATGTGTTATGGTTTGAATATGTGGAAGTTTACGTAAGTTGATGAAGAAATGCATGTACTCTATTCTGGGTAAAAGTAGACGTACTATTCATCCATGTAATTGTGAAGTATTTTTAGAGATTGTTTTATATGGTCTGAAATGAGTTTAATGATTTTATATGAAGGTGTTGATAAGGTCATGAAATAGAGTTAATGAAATGGTAAGTTTTGATGAAATGAAAAGTTTTGGAAAATGAAAACAAAGTAGTGAGAGAAAGATGAAAACACAGTAGTGAGAGAAAGCTTATGGGAAGTTTTCGATTTTGATCATTTATTATAGAAGGTTGCTTTTGATATGTTTAGAGGTTGTCATGGGTATAGAAAGATTGAATATATGAATCAGGGATGGAAAGATTAGTGGGAGGATACAGAAAATGAAATGCAGAAGCTAGGATTAACATTCGTATATGAATGTTCTATTTTTGATGTTTATGAGTAATAATGGATTTTGATTTGTTTGTGAATGATAATGAGCTGAGAATGATGAGGAAATAAGCTAGAAGTGATAGAGTAAGAGAGATGTTTTAAGATGTAGAGATGAATTAGAGTCAGAGATGAACCTTGTTGAAGTGTGCTGGACCTTTACACATGCAGTGTTTCTACTGAACATGAATCTGTATTTTTGCCATATCTTAGTATATAGACGTCCAAATGAGATGATTTTAAGTTCGTATTAAAATAAAGACATATGATTATGTTTTTCATAAAGGAATCAAAATTGAATTCTACCTTTAAGAGTTTCGCATTTTAGCTCGAAGTTGAGTTTGTGGATTCTACCGTGGTTTGGAGAAGTCTGTAGTGTTTTTAGTATAATTTGCAGAATATCAAACCAAATTGCATGAAATTGGTTCCATTTGAAACCTAAGACATAAAGGAACAATTATTTAGATTTTTTTGCCTAAATCTTTCATATTCCTTATCAAAATGACCATGAAAGATGGACATGAAGGTCTATTTTGAGAAAAAGAGAGAGACTACAGTGCATGAAGTGGAGAAGAAAAGAGGGATTGCACGATCGTGGTTATGCTCGATCGTGACTTTTTGGAGGAGTATGGAAAAGCATTATCGAGCATAAGCACGACCGGGACTTTTCTAAACCACCTCAAATCTCACGATCATGACATTGAATGCTTGCTGTATGAACATCCTTCACTCTTTTGGCCGTAACTTCTTCTCTAGATATCCAAATGACTTGATTCTTAAACCATTAGATTCATAAGACATTTTTATACCTATCCATAAAAATTGGTAGTATTATGAATTGATTTAAAAATTATTTACTGAACAAAACTGAGGGAATCGGTTGGAATAGTGAACTGGTGATGTTTTATTAAACATACCTCAGTGCTTTGATTATATCTGGATCTATAGGATTCCAAAATAGATGATTTTTAATTTGAAGAAATCTGGACAAATAGGTCTATAAATCATATGAAGAAGTTGAATTTTGAACCAGTCTTTAAGATGTTTAAATTCTAGATGGAAGTTGTGCATAGTACAATATTTTGGACAAGAGCAGTTCGAAAATGGTTGAAGTATATCTTTCAAACCACTAAACCAAATTGGATCATTTTGCTGTCAATGGAAACATAAGACATAAGGGAACATGATTCTAGAAGAAAGTGTTGCAAAATGACTTCAGTATCGGGGTCAGAAAGAACATGCAAAGTTGACCCGAAATGATGTTTTTATGGAAAAATCTGGAAATGATTTAATGGGTTATAACTTGTGACTTCGGTGGTGTTTATGGAATTTTAAACTCAAGTATAAATTATACTTAAGTAAGTTTTTAATGAAGGGAAGTGGATAAGTGGTTAACAAATGGACAGGTGTTCAAGCTATAAAGTTAAGATTTGTATTACCCTTGAAAGACAAGCTACTATACTTGTCTTTATCTTTCTCGAAACTTCTTTCTCTAGATTTCTTCCAACATAGAGTTTTTCATCAAATATTCACCAAAGGTAAATCTTGCTTTTGTCTATTTGTCATCACTTCCACTTTGATTTTTCTTTCTTCTATCCCAAGAAAAACCAAACCTCTCTATCAACTTTCAAGTTGATGTACGTGGTGTATAAGGGATTAAGGTTACGTGATTTTGTAGATATTGGAGATTCAATCAAGTAAACTTGTTATGAATATGTATTTCGGTATGAAATGAAGCATGCATCATTAGTTCACTACTAAATGGTTAAGAATAGTGATATTCTTATTTTCTAGAAAAATGAGTGAGGAGATTTTAGTGTGTCGTATAAGGTGATTTTCTTTGGATTTGATGACTGAAATGTTATGGGATAGTGTTAAACTAGTTTTTGGAAATGAAAGATCAATAAAAATGTGTATGTGATGAGAACAGAAAAATTTGGAAACATGAATAGGTAATGCTCTGTTATGTTGATGTTTTTACTGTTCACATATATTTATATACGTGAGTTTTGGAGTATTATTAGAGATGATTAAAAATGAATGTAGAGTTTAGAGATAAGTGTATGATGATTTTTAGAGCTGAGAAAAAAAGATTAAAGTGATAGCTAGAGGAAGAAAGTGAAATGAATGCAAAAGTTGAAAATGTAGAAAAATAAAAGTGCAGTAATGCAGAAAATGTGATGAATATACGTAGTGAGTGTTTTTATTTTTGATGATTATGAAAAATGATAGATTTTTGATTTGGTTGAGATATGTTGAGTTGAAATGAAATAGGAATGAAGAGGAAATACTGAGTTTTAAGCTAAAAGTTGATAGTGATATATATGTATATAAAGACTCTGTTTTTCCTCTTCACTAGTCACATACGGGTATTTATAGTAAAAAGTTGTGGATGAGTTATTGATATCAAAGTACCAAAGGATTGAGATTGTGATTCAAAGAAATGATGAGTGATTAAATTATGAAATGAAAATGAGCTTTAGATAAGAAATTGGTAAGGTACCCGGGATGGTCATTGAGCATGCATTGTACATAGTCCATTTATACAATTGTGCATAAATAAATGCTTATAAGTGTGCAATTATTAATGTGAGTGCAAGGTGTATCTTGCATAAATGGGTTGTGCAAGTTAATTTTCTGCATTAAGACGTTTCTAGAATTTGGAAGCAAATGCTAATCTGGAGTGTTCGGTGAGCAGACCTAGATGGTCTCATTTTATTGTTTGTTTTGTTTGAATTTTTTGTATTGATTGACTACTGAATGATTATATGGATTTAATTGAATGTTTTGGTTTCCAGACAGATGGTCCGATGATTGTGATGTTTGATTGGGATATTGAATTGTTACTTGTATGTTAATGAGATGAAATAAATGTGCATAATTTGATTGTTAAATGCCGGACCACGGTTTGATGATAAATGTGTTTGAATGTACATTTGCATATGAATGAAAGTGTTTCCTCAACTTTAATGTTGAATGTTGGACTAAGGTCTGATGATATGTGAATGTGATTAAATGAGAATATGCAAATGTGATGGATGCATTTCATTTCATGAATGCATGAAACATAATGGCTGTTGTGACCAGAGTAGTCACCGATCAGAGCTTAAAGCTCAACGAGTGAAAATGAGCTTCAAGCTCAAAAGTGAATCAAAGCTTCAGGCTCAACGTTTAATGAGCCCTGTATCCCCCAAGTGGATAAGGGATAGTTATTAATGAACCTTATATGGGACAGTTTAGGCACCCAATCATAACAAAGTAACAAATGGAAAAGATAGATCTCATGTGCACTGCATATATATAATATGAGTGATTAAATTGTATTGAATGTGAAGTGTGAAATGTGTAATGATATGAATTATGTGTTACGTTATTGAGTGAGCCATCGATGATGGTCACTCATTGAGTTCACAAAAATCACCCAAAATTTGTAAATATTTTTCAGGACTCAGAAGAATATCTCGTTAGCCAAACGGGATAATAATTACTGCATGCAAGGGAGAGATAGAGGTCGGGATCAGTTCGCGTATGCATTAGTGTTTTCCCATTTTTGTATAAATTTGTATTTGTCGATTTCAGTAAAAATAATGTTTTTCAAAATTTTTGTATGATGTGTATATAAAGGTTTTTATGGTGGAATGTAAAGTCATTTTGAATAAAAGTGGGCCTGAATTGGTTATTATTTTTGCATATGTTTGTTGTTGTTTCCAAAAATAATTATACCGACTTTTGAATGATTGAGTGCTCTAGCATGCCATACCTGCGGAGTATGGACTTGGATATCACCCAAGATGTCGAGCACGTGTTTTATGGGAGTGGGGTGCTATATATAATTTTCATCATCAATTGTCATGATCATGAGAATATAGATGAGACTAGTAGTCTAAACAATTGGGAAGAAGTGTGGAGAGAATCTACCCTGACCCCGTCATGCTACACATGATGAAGGGAGTGAGAGAAGAAGATGCAAAAGGGTTTTAGAGGGTGATAGTTCAGAAAGTAACAAGAGTGTAAGAATTGATACCGCTAAAAGGGCAGGAAGATCTACAGTAATGTATGAGAGGCTTGACGATATGAAGCAATTGATTTAAGAGAGGCAAAGTGCAACAATGGAGATTAATAGATCCATGATGAAAATTTTAGATACAATAAATATTGGTGCATCACAAAGTACTAATGCTGGTGCGTCACACTATGATGTTATGAATGCTTTAGGAAAAATATGTACTTTGCCTAGTTTTGAGACTGGTACTCCTAAATTTTACTTTTCTTGCATGTTGATTGAAGATCGGCAAAGAAGGTCCATTTTTTTGGTTTACTAGATGATACAAAGAGGGTTGAATACATAAAGTTTATGTATGAGTATGACAAACATAAAAAAACATTAAACATAGTTTCTATCTATCCATTACTATGTTTAGTTTATTATTTTTATTATTTGTGCATTTATCTTTACCTGCTATATTATTTATTTCTTTATATTTAGACATATAAGTGTGTTGTTTATTTACAATATAATTTTACTCATTGATCTGTAGGTATGGATGATAATGTTATGCAAATTATGAGACTTCTACAAATGAAGCAATTGTTAGACAATGAGACTGAATTTTGGGATTCGATGGCTTGTGTAGTGGGTTACATGAGTGTGTATTTTTTAACCACGTATACTAGGAACCATTCATGACTTCCTATCAAATCGGAGAACTATAGCTGAATGAATTATTGAATGGTCATGAAAAAAGGCATTTTAATACATTTAGGATGAATCAAAATACATTTCGTCAATTATGTACAGTTTTGGAAAATAATTATGGTTTGAGACCTTCGGATAGGATGTCTATTTTGGAGAAAGTTGGTTTATTCGTGTATGTCCTAAGTAAAGGTTCCTCTAATAGAGATACCCAAGAGCGCTTTCAACATTCTAGTGAACCTATGAGTAGAGTAAAAGTTCCTCTAATAGAGATACCCAAATGCAGCATGTGACTTTAAATTACTATTTACATATGTTGGGAGGGATCAATGCACAATTCTCGTATTTTCCTTTATACAATCGGTAATCCGATACTTAAATTTCTAAAACCACCGATAGGTAATTTTAAGATTTATAGGATTTGCTATTAATGATTTAGACTTTTTATGATATCATTTATACTCATTGTATTACTTCTATGGAAATTCAGGTAAATATTACTTGGTTGACAAAGGCTATCTGGGAAAAGAATTTCATGGTGCAAATCCAAGAGGATCTCAAGAAGTTTTTAACTGAGCTCATTCATCAATGAGAAGTGGTATTGAGAGGGCTTTTGGTGTTCTTAAGGCTTGATGGAAAATATTGGAGAAAATGCCTAATTATTCATTAATGGATCCAAATAGAATAATTTGTTCAGCTTTTGCATTGCATAACTATATTAGAAAAAGTAAAATTAGTGACCCGACTTTTAGCATCATCGATTAAGATCCTGAATTTATACCTCCAGATATATTTTAAGATGTTGAGGTTAACTCTACACAAGAAATCATTGAAGAACAAAGAACTAGGGAGATGACAACTATTCGTAATAATATTGCTTCTAGTTTAATAACAGTTAGACGTCATTCTTGAATTGTTATAAACCTTTGCTTTAAATGATGATGTTCATTTCTTTTACTCTATTTGAAT
>JANIPM010000008.1:61370951-61382874 GCA_027478405.1 Erythroxylum cassinoides
TTTTTCATGTGCAAAATTTACTATTCATAAGTATGCGGATGCTAGATTATGCATGAGCATGTAAAGGCAATTTCTAACGCTCATTAGCCCCTCAAAATTACCATTCTACCCTCCCCATCGGTGATGGGATGTTACAGAAGAAGTATTACTAGTGGTTAGGTATGAAACGAGATGTTGTGGATTATGTAGGAAAATGTCTGACATGCCAGCAGGTTAAAGCTGAGCATCAGGTCCCATTTGGTTTGTTACTTCCTATTTCTATTCCTTAATGGAAATGGGATAACATTACCCTAGATTTTGTCACTGGACTTCCTCTCACTCAAAGGAAGCATGATGTTGTATGGGTGATTATAGACAAGTTCACCAAATCTGCTCATTTTCTGCCTGTTTGTCTTGACAATTCTTTGGATAGGCTTATAGATTTGTATGTAAATGAGATAGTGAGACTGCATGGAGTACCATTGTTGATTATTTTTATCGTGATCCTCGATTTATTTCAAGATTTTGGAAAAGTTTACAGAAAGCATTGGGTACTTAGGTTAAGTTTAGTGCCACTTTCCATCCCCAGAAAGTTGGACAATCTGAATGAGTTATACAGATATTGGAAGATATGTTGCAGGGTTGTGTGCTTGAGTTTCCCGGGAGTTGGGATAACCATCTGACTTTGATGGAGTTTGATTACAATAATAGTTATCAGACGAGCATTGGCGTGGCCTTATGAAGCGTTGTATGATAGGAAGTGTAGAACTCTGGTATGTTGGGTTAAGTTGAGTGAAAACAAGACGATCGGGCCATAAATTGTGAAAGATACTGAAGAAAAGATTCAGATTATTCAGCAAACGTTGAAAGCTGCCAGTGATCGGTAGAAATCCTATACTAACCTAAAAAGAAGAGATATTGAGTATCAGGAAGGAGATAAGGTATTCTTGAAAGTATCACCATGGAAACACATACTTCAGTTTGGGAAGAAGGTAAGCTTAGTCCGTAATACATTGGTCCTTATGAAATTCTGAAAAGAATTGGACCAGTAGCTTATCAGCTAGCTCTTCTTGAAGAATTCGCCACGTTACATGATGTATTTCATGTTTCTATGTTGAGAGGATATCGGTCTGATGTTACACATAAGATTCCTGTGCAACTAGATTTGTCGTATGAAGAAGGGACAATTTTTATATTAGTCAGAGAAGTTAAACAACTTAGAAACAAGTCAGTACATTTGGTAAAAGTCCTCTGGCAACATGATGGACTTGAGGAAGCAATATGGGAATAAGAGGAAACCATGAAAGCTCAGTATCCACAATTATTCAGATCAGGTATGAATTTCGAGGACGAAATTTCTTAAGGAGGGAAGAAATGTAACACCTCATTCTAGGGGTTAGAATATTAAGGAAATTCAGTATATTTTATGCTTTGCATATTTGAATATTTGCTTATTTGTGCATAAGCATTTTGGATATATACAATTATTGTGCAAGCATGTGAAGTTATAGCAGTAGAGTTCAGAGAATACATGTCCTAAATGACTCAGATGAGGATTTGAAACTGTGAATGTGGAAAAAAATGCTAGAAATTTAAAGTTGCATGTGTGTTAATCGGGTTTTGATGCTAAGTGTGAAGCTTGGATTTATAAATTGTGTATGTGTACTGATGAGTTAAAGGAATTGTTTGCAAGTATTGGAGTTAATTGAGGTGAGATTGAGTTTCTGAATAAGTTACAGTAGAGAGAGAGAGAGAGTTAAAGATGGTAAAATATGTGTATGATTGGTTTTGGTGTTCTGAATATAAACTTGAATTTGAGTTGTTTTGGGACTAAGTTGAGTTGATATGGAAGTGAATAAGAGGGATAAATGTAAGGGTATAAGTTTGTGATGAGGAATTTACTAGAAGTGAGGAAGAAGATGGAGCAGAGTTTCTGCAAAAACATGGAGAATTACATGCAAAAATCGTGATTTTACAAGAGAAGGTGGTAGTGCGAAAATCAAACTTTCTAATACTGAACAGTTCTGACTCTTTTTGCTAATCCTTTGCCATTTGATCTTCAAATGACTTGAAAATTAAATCAATAGACTCCTAAGACATTGTTCTTTCTTTCCATAAAAATTTAGAGCCATCTAAACTGATTAGAAAAAGATTGATTGACTCAAAGTGAGGGTATGTGCTAGAATGTTATGAATTGGAGATTTTCAAGAACATGTTTTCGTATTTTTAATTATAGCTTGATCTGTAGATTTCTAAATGGATTGATTCTTAATTCATATTAAACTAGAGACATATATCTACAACTTTCTTGAAGAAGTCTAATTTTAATTCTATCTCTAAGATTTTCAAAATTGGCATGAAATTGTCTCTTGGCTTAGGCTGTAGCACTACCAGGAACAGAAATCATGTCCTATGGTTATTGAATAAACTGTATTGATATAGGCCAAATTAGACTGAGGTATCTTCACCAAAGTTGTAGCTTATTCTCTTATCTTTAAATTGGTATAAAGTTTGTAATTTTTGGATATTGTAATTGAGAGTTATGAGGTGTACAACTTGGAGGCATGATCATGCATTAGCCAAAAATTTCAAATATATATAGTCTATGGTTTTTTGTGCATAACTCATTGAATATTGAACCAAATTGGATGAACTTGGTATCATTGGAACCCTAAGATAGAGAGAAAAAACTTTCTAGAAGGAAGTATTACCTAATTACCTTACTTACCTTATGAGAATAATTGAACAAAGTGGACCTGAAAGTTGGTTGTGAAATAAATCTAGATTGAGAAATTTAGTATGGTTTCTCTTGATTGTTAATGTGTCAAGATTAAGGATAAGAAACTCAAAATTTGTCATAAACATGCATCATACATATTCAGTATACATGAATGTGCATAATTGAATTTGTAATTGTGCAAAACAATGATATATGTTTGTATTAAATGTTTTAGAGGAAACCATCGAGCGATCGATTCCAGATATTGTCGAAACATCGAGGCAATAAGCAATAAGGGAGATTTAGTAAGTAATTTTAGAGGGTAATTTTTGTAAGTAATTTAGATGGTCAATTTTGATAGTTTTGCTTTGACTATTTTGTTTGCTACTGCTTTTGGTCTATTGAATGATTTGCAAAGCTGTTGGATTGACATGTGAATTGAATTTCAGACATTTCTGTTTTGATTATGTTAAGTCCTAGTTATGGGTAAGTAGGCATGCCTAGAAAGGTCTACAGCTGCTTCTGTAACACTTCGGTGTCTTCTATTATTGACACTTTGGTGTCTTTTGATATTGACACTTAGGTGTCGAGACTTGGGTCTCTTCTGTGACACTTCGGTGTCGAGACTTCGGTCTCTTCTGTATAAGTCCCGTTACCCACTTCTGTAAATGGATTTAGCAGTTTTATGATTTTGTACTCTGATATCAGTTTGATTTTGGCATAAGCTAAATTGTATTATGTTTCTGAAGGGTTACCATCTTGTGTTGAACAATTCTGTTGTTTATAAAATTCTGTTTTGTTCTGAATTTCTGTATCTATTGTTGACTTATAGTTTAGTTATTACTCACTAAGCTATATGCTTAGCATGATAGATTTGCCCCGTGTAGGTTCTGAAAGAGGAATGTAGAAACTGAAAGAGGGACGTAGAAACTAGGACAAGACAACCGTGATGGCCAAAGGAGTCTAATTTTTGTTTTGTTCATATGTATTTTGAGATCATTTTTAGACTTGTATATGATGTCTATAACTCTTGAATTTTTATTTTGATGGGTTGTAATAACCTTAATTCAGGCTGCTTTCCGAAATTATGATATGCGATATGTGTCTGTTGAGATTCTGGTAATGCATGTATAAAATGTTTTGTATGTTTCGAAATGCTTCGTGTTCAGTGTGTTCTGTGTGTGTGGCACTCGCAATATCCTCCCAGGTGGTATATGTGAGTGTTACAAAGAGTGCTTGCAATGCTAATGAATTTAACTTTGCTTGTTTGAAATTTTTTTTACTAGATGAGAATGAAAAATACTATCTAAAGTTAATAAATGGAGCAGGTGTTTATTTTTTTAAACCTGACGATTGATTTTGGGTACATTTGAAAAAAAGAAAGGTCCCTAATTTAAAGGAGCTTCAAGTGTTTGCCTAAAGGAGATGATCCATTTCAATTCATTAAAAGAATCAATGAGAAATCTTATAAGCTAGACCTTCTTTGTGATGATTTAATGCTAAAACCTATATATATTCTTTAGAAAGCTTATAAGTATGCCTTCTGAAGATGATTTAACACCTAAGGAAGAGAAGGAAAATGTGATCTTTCTATCTTTGGCAATGAAATAATAATTTAAGAGTTGCCTTAATGATGTAAGAGAGTCTAAAAGTCATGAAAACTAAAAAGTGAGACCAAGAGTTCTAAAGGATAGGGTTTAAATAGAAAAAAGGGAGAAAAATGTTTCAAAAGAAGAGGAGTGAGTGTCATAAGAAATAAAAACAAACAAGTGACCTTATGGCCCTGTTTGGTAGAGAGCTGATCAGCTCTTTTTTAGCTAGTCAGCCCTTTCTAGCTTGTTGACTTTAAAAATAAGCTGAAAATTTTGTTTGGTAAAGAGCTGATTGGGTTAGCTGATTTAACCCAATCAGCTCTTATTCAACCAGCTCCTTTGAGGAGCGTTTTAACCCCCAACAGCTATTATTTTTCAGCTATTCTCCATTTTGCCCTCCCTTATCTTCTATTGCATCTCACGTTTTCTCCAGATCCTTCTTCTTTGCTTTACCCTCGTTTACTCATGCGTTGTTTCTCTCACCATCTCACCCTCTTGCGATCTCGTTTTCTTGCTTCAGTCGTTCACTCCCACGCATCAACGAAGGAGAGTAGACCAAAAGGGGAGGAGGTTTGAAGTCGATTTCGGTGTCATGGCCAGAAAGTTCTTCGTCGGCGGCAACTGGAAATGTGTATGTCATGTCTTCCATCTCCTCTCCTTATCCTAACTCAGTTTTATTTGCTCCTCTTTTTCGATTTCTTCTCGGATTTTCCGATCTCTTTAGTCTATATATATGTACTTAGTTAACGATCTTTTGATGTTTTTTTCGGCTGTTTTTCTTGTTTTGGGTCAGATCTAGACCTTTCTACTCGAGAATAGTTGTTTCTTTTTTTTTTTTGGCTTAATCATTTTTTTGTTTGTTGAGAATATAGTCGCAATCATGGAGAGAGTGGAGAGGAGAACGAGAGAGTGGAGAGGACGAGAGCGTGAGAGAGCTCTTTGGCCATAACCCCATTTGACAAAGATCAGGTTTGTTTGTTCATTCGATCTATACCTGAGTTGCATCGTTTTCCTTCGATTGCTTTTCTCTTCTTGTCGTTAGTTTCTTCGTTCTTCGGTGAGGTTTGTTTTTGATCGGGATCTCTGAGTTCAAGGAAGCTTTCAACTTGTACAACAAGGACGGCGATGGTTTGCTTCCTTTCCCTTTCTCCTCATACATGTATATGTTGTTATTTATGTGCTTCACGAGTCCGTATGACGCTGTTAGATCTGTCTTCGTGGTTCACTTTTGTTACTAACAAAAGAACGTTTATGTGATATGCTTGGAGTTTGATCGTTTCTTAATTTTGTTGCAGAACGGAACCAACGAGGAGGTGAAGAAGATCGTCACCACCTTGAACGAAGCTGAAGTTCCTTCGCAGGATGTTGTCGGTATGATTTGTTTTTATCCTTTTTCTTTTTCAAATCGTCAAATTAAGTGTCCTATTTGTGCTTTTGTGCTTGTCACGATCTCTATGCTTTTATTGTGTTTGGTTAAAATTGAGCTTGAGTTGGAATAGCCTTAGCTTACACATTCAGATACAGTGCCATGACTTTGTTACTTGTTAGTTACATAGATTCAAATTGTTTGGGACTTTCTTGTGTAGAGAGAATAGTTGTTTGAATATATTATTGTTATGTTTGAATCACTCAATTTCAAGTATCGCAAAATTTACTGCTGCTTCTTGTTTCTTTTTTTATTTTTTTGAAATTTTCCACAGGCATCTTCAGTTCTGAATTTCAGCGATATTAGTGATATTTTCAAAGGAAAATGTTCGTGAAATTGAATTTTTAGTAGTCTGAAGTTTTGGAGCAATAAGAAGCTGTAATGGAGGATTCTTATATTTGTTAGGCTTTTCTGTGAATGTAATTTCTAAGCAACTAAATCAGCTTTACTTAAGACTTTGACTTGTGTTTATTTTATTTGTTGGTTTCAAAAAAATAAAAAATTAGTTCATTTAGTATACATAGTGATTTTTTGTCAAGTATCTGTTTGTGTATTAGTATTTCCTTTAGATAATGTTTCATCTGTGTGTGTGTGCATGCTTGCACGAATTAGAACTTAATTTATGCTTCTGTTCTAGTATTTGATGGCTGGATTGTCTTTTTTCTTTGTTACAGAGGTGGTTGTAAGCCCTCCGTTTGTATTTCTTCCTCTGGTAAAGAATTTGTTGAGATCTGACTTCCATGTTGCGGCACAAAACTGTTGGGTACGCAAAGGTGGTGCTTTTACAGGAGAGGTCAGGTATGCTTGAATATGATCTATCTCTGTTCCAGAGCTGAATATTCATGTTTTAGTTTTTTATTAGTTGCGAATATGTATTTTACTCTATGTTACTGATTGTCAAGTCAAATATTAGCAAGTGAGCATTCTTACTTTGCTAAGATGTTGGACTTAATGTGGACCATTTTGCATTAGCTTCACTGCTTTCTAGGTGCCTTTATTTCTTATTTATGTTCACAATGTTTCTTATGGGACAGGCAAGTTCAATCTCATTTAAGGAGATGTAAAAGCAAGGCTATATAATCAATTCACATTAGTAATTAATTTAAAGAATGTTGATGCTTGGTTCCAAGTATTTGGCACTTTTAAGTGGACCAAAAATAAGTTGACATTTTTTGCTCCTTTTTTGATATCATTATTGACCTTGTTTAATATACTGGATAAGTCATTGGTTTATATATCCACTATTTGGGATGTGTCTTTTATGCACAGTGCTGAGATGCTGGTGAACTTGGACATCCCATGGGTTATTCTCGGCCATTCTGAAAGAAGAGCTCTTTTGAATGAGTCAAATGAGGTAGGCTTTGTCACGTTAGAGTAGGCACACTTTATTTCCTATAGATAAATGCTCATTAGCAAATTCATCTAGTTCTTGTTATTCATTCTCGAGCCATCCTTTACAGTAATATTTGTCAAGTTTATTCACTCTGCTTATGTATCCAGTTTGTTGGAGATAAAGTTGCATATGCTCTTTCTCAAGGCTTGAAGGTGATTGCTTGTATTGGGGAGACACTAGAGCAGAGAGAATCAGGATCCACAATGGCCGTTGTTGCTGCACAAGCAAAAGCAATTGCAGGTACTTGAGGACATTCAAATTCCCCAACATAACAATTCTTGAATGCTATAAGCATTGCTACTGTTTGATCTCATGGATATATATGGAATAGTCTAAGAAGATTTTTTATAGATTCTACCTTGCTTTAGTAGATAACTGGCTTTCCTCCTCTATGGGTACTCTTAGAAGTGTTGTCCATATATGGCAGAGAATTGACTAATCTACTTCTTCCCACTTCCCTTTTACTCGCATTTTTAGTGATATGTTATTTCCCTATGCAGATAAAATAACTAACTGGGAAAATATCGTTTTGGCTTATGAGCCAGTCTGGGCCATTGGTACTGGAAAGGTTGCAACTCCTGCTCAGGCTCAAGAAGTAAGTATGAAGTTACTTATTGCTGCAAACTTGTACTACTCCTCTTCAATTCTGCGGGGTAATGCGTATCTTGTTTTTTGTGAGCTCAGATTTGTGTGCATATGTATTGTGGTGCCATCCATGTGAGCACATTGCATTTTAATGAAACCTGTAGTTTTGTCCCTTAAATGCATGGACATGCACACATTCTCTTTCATTTTTCTAATTATCTGGTCAAGCGATATATGCATCACTTGATTTTTCCATTATCTGGTGTAGACAACTTTATTTAACCTTTTTACCAAGATTTGTTGGATTCATATAACAGGTCCATGCTGAGTTGAGGAAATGGCTTCATGACAATGTTGGTGCTGAGGTGGCTTCATCAACTAGAATTATCTATGGAGGTATATTTTATTAGATGGTACCACAGTCACATACTTTGCTTTCAGAATTTTCCAAATCCTTATCTTCTCCTCTGGGTAAGGTTGCTTCGTGACAAATTCTTCTTTCTAACCGTAAATGGAGCAAACTGTAGGTTCTGTAAATGGAGCAAACTGCAAGGAGTTGGCCGGACAAGCAGATGTTGATGGATTTTTGGTTGGTGGAGCTTCTTTGAAGGTGGATGTCTTATTCATAACAACTTTTGACTTTCTTGTTTGCTTTCTATCTCCCACAGTGGTGGCTCACTCTTACTATGTTTTTCCTATGTTAGCCGGAGTTCGTTAACATCATCAACTCTGCAACAGTGAAGAAATGATCAGTGAACATCTGTCCCTTTAGACACTCGTTTGAATGCTAAATTGTTTGACTGAGGTTGTGTCCACCGTCTGTTTATCCTGCACTCACTTATCCAATTACACTGGCTAAGTGTAGAATAAATCAGAAATATTCTGAGATGAGATGCCAATTTTTGCTTGCTATGGTTCATTCCTAGCTTTAGGTTTTGCGTGTACGAGGGTTTGAATTATTGCATGAAGTTTTTGTCAGATCTCCTTTATCACTTTATGTACAAGAAACCCTCCCTTCTATTGCCTGCTTATTGAATCCGAAGAACCTCTTGAATAAGCCTTTCTTTTTCCCTACCGATAGAGATGCAAGATTTATTTGTATCTAAACTAATTCCACTAATGCTTAAGAATGATGGTGCTAGCTGTTTATACCGTGCAGCTAATCGGGCTGCGGATTAGCTAGCAAACTACGCTAAGAATTTCACACTTGGTATCTATTGGAATCAAAACCCGCCTGAGGGTTGCTCTTCAATCCTACCCGAGGATTTATCAGGGGTTGTTTTTTTTCGGAATTGTAGCTTAGTTTCAGTGTACCACTCCTACTGAGTAAAAAAAAAAAGTGAAAAAAATAAACGAGTGTTCTAATTGAAATGTTTGGTTAGTTTCAACCTATCATGAATGATCAAGGTTTTCACTTGCAGGTATGGGGTTAAAGGATTAGAGAATCCGGCTTTCTATGATTTTTATCAACATTCCTTTCGACATCTTCATTACTTACAAATCCAATTTGTCAACAATAACACCACATATTTTCCCTTTTTTCAGGGGGGAACTCACAGACTTGAGGTTTAAAGATTGTGATTTAAAGCAATAACACGTAAAACGTATGTCCTATTTCATGACTTCACCAACTGATCTTCTTTCTAAGTGTTATACGTGAAATGTATGTCCTATTTCATGACTTCACCAATTGATCTTCTTTTGTTAAGTGCTAACTTTAATTTGAGAGGTGAAAGCAACAGTTTCAATTAATCATAGCTAACAAACCAACGAGCCAAGTAGACTAGAAAGACTAATAAAATTCTTATTTGAATAATTATATGTTTTTTCAAAATTTTTAAAAACAATTAAGTTAAAACATTTTGTCGCTGTAATGATAATAATAATAATTACTCGTTATTCATATATTTGTAAAAATAATAATTTAAAAGAACCTACATTTTTAATACTAAATTACTTTCAATCTATTACCGAGGGAAGTACTTATAAATTTTACTTGGTAAACATGTACGTTAAAATATTTGATTTTTCTTTAGGTGCTCCGAATCACGTGGATTGAGCTGTTGCTTTAAAGAGATGTACAAGTGGGTGTGTTTGCTTTATAAAAAAATCCAACAGATTAATCATTGCTCTTACTCTTTTCTTTTATCTATACATACATACGCCTATCCTTTTTCAACCGACATCCAACTTAGAGCCCAATGAAGTCTTTGATAATGGGAACAAAGCTTTGATTTATTAGTTTCTCCTTAGCCATCATTAGCATGAGAGAAAGTTCTCAAAAGTGGACTTAGCAAGGGTTGGGTGTACACTCATTGTTCACTTTATTCCTAGTGACGCCCCCCTTCCCTAGCTACTTTCTCCTTTTACTTCCTATTTCCTAGTACACACTTTCTATTTCCAGTTGACTTTCCAGGCGAAGAGATGTCAAGGAACGCAAAAGGGAGGATAAACTTCAATCCAAATTGGTGTACAGAACAAGGATATTGTCATGGAAGAGGCACGAATAGCGATGCTCAACACCACGTAATGTGCAATATGATGCTCCTGGAAAACATATCATAGTGTAGCTCGTGCATCATGCACATATTTTATATGTTAATGTGCTGTTTTTAACAATTCAACGTCAACAGGGAAAAAGGAAAAAAGCAAACTTACACGAGTGTCTTGTGATGACAACTTTGAAAGAGTAAATTTCTACTCGTATCAGTAACCCATCACATATACAATTGTTGACAGGTAAGCTTCCAATATTGATAACTTTTCAGTCGACAAAAAGCGGCTCACATCACATGTTCCAAAAGATTGTGCTTGTTGGACACATGGATCTCAATAGGAACAGAGTACAGGTAATCTTTTCCCGAAAAAAAGAACGTTATATGAAACTAGATTCTCTGATAATTAGGACCATCTTTTTGAGTGATGAAATTCCTTCGATCTAATAGGCTACACGTTGGTCTTTAGAACAACAAACAGTTTCAGATTCTCTCTGGACAAAGCACTCCGATACTTAAATTGGTAGAAGCCTAAAGCTACAGAGATGCACTACTCTTTTTTCGAATGTGTGCCCTTCTTTATATAGGGAAGGGTTCAACATACACACTTGGATTCGTTTCCCATTTTAAAGGAAGACAGGGGATGTCCGGGATGGACAGTAGAGTGGGTGGAGCTAGAATGGCTTGCAAGGTTTGGTTAAGTTGGTTGTGGGGTGTCGGTTTTGTCCTGCTAAGTGATGGGTTGGACTATCAATCAAGTAGAGTGATGAGCTGTCAAGTATGTATAGCATACTCTTGTAGCTCTTCAAGAAAGATACAGATATTTCTTCAAAACCTAAAATTCAAACATACCAGACGTTTGAAGTCTCACAGTTGCTCTTATTCAAGGATGCAGATAAGTGCGAGAACTCTAGCTATCCTAAATTGACTGTAACACGTATCGAGAAGTTAGATACATACATCAGATCGAACGTGAAATGAAAATAATAAAAGAAATGCAAAAAATATTTAATATCGGTTTCATAACTTCAAACAATCTTTTTGAGGCCTCAACAAGCGCGAATTCATTGCCATTTTCACGAGAACTACTCATCGGGTCACAATAAAGTCTTTTTACAGTTTTTTTAAAATGTAAGCTCTCTTAACGAGTCAGAGAATTCTTATACTTACAAATAACATGAGCAACTATAGGAGATCTTAACTTTTATATATAACTCCTATGTCGAGTTTTCTCATTACAGGCTCGGTATGGGTCTGGTCCATACTAATCGAGATCTATTTTCTTCCTAAACTTCGACTTAACAACGTAGATCATTTATTGGACTACTTTATTATCTTTATCCAAATCAAATTACGTAACTTAACCGATAAGTTATTGAAAAGTTGAAAAATGTAATTAAATGTTGTCCAACTTTATTAAAAATGTCAAAGATATCCAACATTAACTACACGATAAATATGAAATTTAAGAAAAACTTTTAGGCAAGAGGTCTCAGGAAGTGGGAATGTCTCGCAATTACGATCCTTAATCCCACATTGATACATCCTCAATCCCACATTGATACGATTAGTTGCTCAGTCATATATAAACCCCCCGCGGAGGTTCATTTGCCACTTAAAAATTGAGTGAGACAACCATGTAACCTAATTGAAGTTGGTTAAAGGCAAAAGGTAGAGATTGCCACCTTTTTTTTTTTGAAAAATTTAAGTTATTCGTTACTGTTATTTATAGTA
>JANIPM010000008.1:61383683-61393826 GCA_027478405.1 Erythroxylum cassinoides
ACTTGACGTTGGTTAAAGGCAACAGGTAGAGATTGTCACTCAATTTTTTTTGAAAATTTTAAGTTAGTCATTACTGTTATTTATAGTATTATATTATTTTTTAAATAGTATTGTTAATATCCTAAATCTTAATTGAGTTAAGTTTTTGACAGTTTTTAGCATATTAATCATAAATTTAGTTTATATCAAGTGACAACTAGGTAATATGGACTTACTAGATGCTAATATAATCTTAAGAATAATTTCTTTAAATATTGGCTAAAGGAGCGACTTTCAACTTAACGTTTCACAAAATGTCTAAATAAACTCTTACCATTATCTATGTTGCCACTTTTATAGTATAACGAATAGTATTGTAGTAATTTTTGGATGCAATGAGTTCTAGTTTACTAAGGTTAGTGTGCATAATGTTACTAGAGATAATGGTATAAATTTATTTAAAATTTTTGTAAAACATTAAGGTGCAAACCATACCTTTAGTCATTACTTTTATATTACGAGAGATAGCCTTAAGCCCAAGTTTATCCTTGCATTAGGTATATTATCAATCTTAGTGTAATGGTTCAAGCAATAAGTTCATTAATAGCTTTAGGTCTTTTTAGAGTACCTAATCTAGGGTTTATTTCAAAATCTAAGAGGTTTAGAGGTATTAAGGAGTGGTTGTTGGCCACCAAATTATTGTTGAGGAGCATCGATTGCTATTTGATTGAGAAGCATGCTAAAAGATTAAGACTTGTTGTTTCTAAAGACTAATTATCTAAGTTTAACATCCCTCAATGTATTTAAATTATGAAACAATTGACTCAAAGAAGGTATAATATTTCAATCTTGGGCAGATTAGTGCTTACTTCAATAATTTCATAAATGGATAAGACTTTTGTTCCATAATAATGTGGTACACAAAATCATTGATGGTACAAGCTTGCACTTTAGCTTATTTCACCCACATTTATTAGGCATACAACTATCAACAACACTTTTCAATATATGCATCAACTCAAACCTAATGAGAATTACTATAAATGACTCATCCTTAATTATAGGCCTTAGATGAGATTGTTAGTGTCTCCTAGAGTACCAGCGAGTAAAAGAGATTTTTTTTTAAGTTTGTAAGATGTAAGTAAGTGTAATTTAAGGTCTACATTAGGTGAGACAAACCTCTTTTCAATAAGACGTATAAAGACATTGCTAGAAGATCAAGTGAGGATTCTTTTAAATAAAGAGTTTTTGTTTCTCTATAAGGATATGATGTTAGAGGAAGAAGTTCACTTAATGTGTTGACAATTAGAATGAAGAAACATGAATGATTCTTTCCCTCTCTAAATTTTTTTTTCCAAGTCTCTAAATACTTTAATTTCTCATAGTTACAAATATGAATCTAATGAAGCTCATAAATAAAGTCAATTAAAAAAGGTGATGATAATACTACACCTAACAAATAAAAGAAAAGGGTCATAACTATATACCAAGTGGTTATCCCTGTGGAGTTGGCTAGTACTGTAACTTCAATCAAATCTCTAAGGGAAGAGGTTATAACAACTCTTAGACATATTGTAACCTAGCTTTTGGTTGGAAAGTCAACCACAAATGACATCTACTACCCTAACTACGATGTTGAAATGATTGACTATATACTTGAGGCAAATAGCATTGATTCACATATCTATAGAGGACTTCTCCCTAGAGATCATAAGTATCTCAATGAGGGATATGGGAAACTACTTGACTGTTGCCTAAATGTAAAATAGTGGAGGTAGGTTAATGCTAATTAAAATTTCAATGCTTTTACTTTCAACAAATTTATTCTAAGTAATATTTTCATAAGCTTTAAGCTCATTTTCTATATGCATCAAAAGGAAAACAATAGACTTTTGGCTGTCAAATTGGGCATAAGATCAATTTTCATAGATAACAATAAGTTGACCATCTTCTTCATAGATTTATAGGTAGAGAAAGAAGAGAGGGAGAGAGAGGTGATAAAGCTTAAGCATAATCTTAAGATGGTTCAGAGCAATTTCAAAAAGTTGTATGTTACAATTGAAATTTTAAATTTAGTTTTGAATATCAAGTGTAGGACCTTAGGAAAATATGGATATTTATTAGTAAAGGGGTATGTCCTTTAATGCATAATGATGTGTATGTTCAAAATTGTACTAAAGATTAACTAGGAAAGTGTACCTACTGTTCTTATAATATAGTTTAGGTGAATACTAGTATCGTTCCTATAAAGATTACAAGTATTAGTAATTTTATCTTTTTATTATCTAATGTAATAAAATAGATTATTGATTTAAAAGAAATTATTACCTAAACTAAAATTACTAATCTAAGTAACAAACCAAAGTAATAAACAAGACTGAAGCAATCAATTGATAAATAAGATCTATATGTAGAATCCTTCTAGAACCTTTCTATGTTAAATTTATCTTAATTCAACTATTAACTCTAGTTTCTTAGATCGGTACAAATTCTAAAGCAGTAACCATATTATTTCTCAAGAAATATAGCTCATATCCATAAGTTAATTGATTAAAATCTTTTTATAATCAAAATCTTTAAGAACATATTAACTTGTTCTATAAATTTCACTATTGGATTTGACTATAACCAAGAAGATATATGTAGTCTTATCTCTAGGATTTTGTACAACCCTTATTATCCATGCTATAATTTATTCATACATATAATTTCTTGATCCTTATATATGAAATCTGAAATCGAATCAAAATGCTAGCATATTTCAATTTAATCTTGATAAGTAATCATAAATAATTTGGAATAAAACTTTAGTCTTTTATTAAATTAAATAATCAGCCCAAACAAATAGTTATAGGGTTCGTCTCATCTAGATCTATCTGATTTAATTCATACTAAGATAAATAAAACCAACAACACCTAAGAAATATCACAAAACAAAAGAAGTCATTCTTATAACTCTTGAAATCTTAAAGTGTTGACTTAAGTCTTAATGGAAATATATTCTTCTCTCTAAATTTGCTTTAGTTTCGGCTAAAGATGCTCCAATTTATGTCTTTAATAATGTTTTGTCAACTCTTTTCTTATCTCCTTCATATTTCTCTCTCTTTCATATTCAAATCCAGGATTTCAAAATATTTTAACAAACATAGGTTACAGATTTGTGTTGGATTTGTGTTCCTCCCTCTAGCAGAAAACTAGGATTTATATATAAAAGAACAACGCTAATACAGATCTAAAACATAGAATCATATTCCTTGGCATATAATATAGTATCCTGTTTTGAGCCATTTTCCTCTAAAATTACCCAAAACTTTCTCTAACTTGACTCTAACTTGTTCGAATTTGTTCCTTCTTTATTAAGGAGCTAAAACAAGGCCGAAAAATAAAATATATGTCAAATTAAATATCAAATCCTAAAAAAAATTCATCCAAACACAAGCAAGATATTCCTAAAACATAGCTTAGTTAGCACTTATCACACAACATTTAGTTTGTTTTAAGAAAATGGTGCACAACTATTATTATAGGCCCACATCTTAAAAGTATGACACTTGGCTCATATCTTAGCTAATGTGTGTATATGTTATTAGAAACATGCATCTTAAAATATGTGACACTTGTTTTTTTGTCTTTGTAAATGTGCGTAGCTATTATTATATGATTGTGTCCCGAAATATGTGACATGTGATTCATGTCTTATAAATATATGTAGATATTATCATAATATAAGACACTAAATATTCTTAAAGTGTTTAGCCAAGGATTTTTTGAGTCAACATTAATTGAGAATAAAATAACATTTTCCTTAATCACTTTAGAGTGATGAATTATATATTAGTAATTACTCGAATACTTCCATATAATTTCTATTATATTTAATGACTACAGGTTGAGTTATCCTTGACTAAAATAGGCTATAAGTAGTATTAAGAGATAACAATCCCTATACAGGATACTTTGGAGAGTTAAATGATCACTTATATAATCATCATAATAAGAATTTCTATAGATATTTAAGTAATGCTCCAAATAGAATTCTTATATGAGATTAGTTCAGTGAACTTGTTCTTTAATAAGAATCAACATGTTTGTTTTAAGTATCTTTATACTTTAGTTATGAAATTAATTACTTCATTCATAAGGAAGAAATATAAAGCATGCTAGTGTCTCTTAAATTATATTAATATACAATCTTAATAGAATAATGACTAAGAATAATTTTAGAATAATACATAAATGCAACATTAATATCATAATTATGATTTTGTTATAATTTTATTTGAAATATACATATCTCATAGACTTTATTTTATACATCAATTAGTTAAATAAATATGCATAAGATAAATAATATTTTAAATAATTATATCGCTAAACTACAATAAATGATTGGTTGTAGGGTATAAAGTAATAGTTAAAATTATATTTATATTTTTAAATATATATTGTTTACACATTGTCAAATCATCGATACTTATTTTTCATTCATCATCAATGATGTAAATATCGTACCATACTGGCAAAAAATGGTATAATGCTTACGTATTTCGTACTGGTGGTTAGTATTAGTTAGTACTGAAATACTGACAAGTTACCGGTCTTAATTAAGAAAATACCAAAATACCAATAAGTTACTAGTCTTAATCGAAAAAAATTAAAACATTTTGGGACTGAATTGAAAATTTCAAAATATTTAAACCTAGAAGCTAATTACCCAATACCCCCCAACTAATTGTTTGTCATTGTCTTACGTCTTTTACTCACTCTCCTCTCTCATAGTCCCTATTGTCATTTGTATCACTGGTCATTTTGTCGTAGTCGTTACAATCTGTTGTAACCATTAGTATCTTGCATCTTGCACCCTACAATCTGAAGCCATCGTATCTTGCACTTTACACTATAACTTGCCAATGTTAGTCCTCGTGTCCTCCTGTCATTACACTGTAGCCAGCAATCATCAACCGTACTCTCCTCTTGTTATCGTCAAGGTACTCAAGTAGCCTCAAGGGTTCAAGGTTTCCAAATGCTATCCATGTTTCGAAAGAGCTTCTCCATATATTTTTTCAATATTGACTTGTGTTGAACTTAAATTATGCAGTGTGATGAGTTGACTATTATGAGCAATGTTATCTGGATTTGAGTAAAAATGTTGACTAAAATTGGTAAATGAAAGATTGCTAAATTAAAATTGAGATTTCAATAGTTGTGTTGATTAAAATTGGTGAATGAAAACTTGGTGAAGAAGGAAAATAATTATAATAATGCTCTGTTATTTGACTATTTATTTTGTGCACAAAATGGTTATTTGACTTATCTTGAAGTTAAATTGTGTAGTGTGTATAATTGACAATTGTGAGCAATGTTATATTTAAGTAAGAATGTTAATTAAAATTGATGAATGAAAGATTTTCATATTATATTACAATTTAGTAATAACATTGATTAAAATTGGTGAATGAAAAATTAGTGAAAAAGTCAAAATAATGATATTAATGCTTGCTTATTTGAATTTTTTGGTTTGTTTATTTTGTGCACAAAAATGATTTATATATTGTCACATAATAGTTTTCATAAAATGGGTTATATATTACAAACTGAATTGTGTAATCATACAAAATTGGTTACTTTATGTTGAATTATATACAACAACAACAATCCCAGTACACAAGGCTCTCTGTTTTGTGAGGGTTAGGGGAGGAACATCAATTACATACAACCTTCTCTTTACTTACAAAGAGAAATTTTATGTGACTCAAACTTATGACCTTTTGATCACAAAGAAGTAACATTTTCCAATTAAATTATGTGACTACACAAAATTGGTTATAGCTGTCAGTTTATGTTTGAATTATGTAATCACATAAAATGAGTTATAGTTGTGAATCTATGAAGAATTATGTAATCACATAAAATAGGTTATAGTTGTGAGTTTATGGTTAAATTATGTATTCATACAAAAGTTATATAAGATGTATTTATACTTTTAAAATTCAAGTTATGTGTGTTTTTTAAATCTAATATGTACTTTTTTATGTTTGTTTTTACTTGAACAATATACATTTTTACTTGAACAATATACATTTTGTAATAATAGTTGATAATGACATTAAGTTCGAAGAACAACTATTTTGATATAAAGTTGTTATTTAATTTTGACTTATATCTTCATTTATTTTTACAAATAAATTGAGGAAAGTTTAAGTACTGATGATAATTTAGTTGCTTTAGAAATATTCAATGATTCAACATAAGCCATGTTAAATTGATTCCTAGAATGAAGAATCATATCATTTATTTTTATCGAAACAAGCATTTGAAAGGTGGGATAATAATCAAATTAAACAAGCATATGGATAAGAGTAAAGGTGATGTGAAGCTTTGGAAAAAAAAGTGAGTCATAATGTAAAATGACAAATGAAAACTTTGTTTAAAGTGTATCAACATAAAAAAGATAGAAGGCTAATACCGAACAATGAAATCGGTAGTAGAAGTCCTTTTTCTAATGGTCAGAATGATAGTGAGGATGTTGAAAGTGTTTTTCCTACCCAACAAAAAGAGAGTGTTGAACTTGATGTGAGAAAAAGAGATAACATTGACCTGACTTTTTTGCACCACAAACAATTTCTGGAGCTCTGCTTTCAATTTATAATGCCTTACAATCTAAAGAAGCTACTCACAAAGTGGACATGGCAATGGGTAGATAGTTTTATAATTTAGTTATATCATTTAATGCTACTCAGTCTTATTATTACTAGCTTATGGTGCATGTTATTACCTTTCATAGTCTAGGATATACAGTTCTTTCAATTAATGACTGCAGAGGTAAACTTTTGAGTAGGTTTGTTCATGAAATAACTAGTTATTTGGATAAAGGAATAATGACTTAGGCAACTTATGAGTATTTAATTATATGTGATAGTTGGACAAATAGAATATAGAAGTTTATTATCAGTTTTTTGGTTTATTCCGCTAAAGGGACAATTTTTTGAAGTCTATTGATGCTTTTGGCCTTGCTAGAAATGTCAATTCTCTATTTCGGATATTTGATAAAGTTATAAATGGAGTTGGGCTAGAAAACATTATTCAATTTATTATTGACAATGATCCAGCTTGCAAAGTAGCTGGAAAAAGATTAAAATATGTTAAATTCTTTTTATTGCACTCCTTATGCTATTATTATAGAAGATGGTAGATACTTTCCTATCATTAATAAAATTGTTCAAAAAGCAAAGAAAATGACCTAGTTTATTTACCATCGTACATGGGTCTTAAACTTAATGAGAAAAGATTTATCCAATGATAGAATTTTTTGTAATTCTACTATTACAAGATTTGTGATTAATTTCTTATCATTTTAGTGTTCAAGGCAAATGCTTTCTAAGTAATAAGTGAGTTATATCTCAGCATGCTAGGTTTAATGCTATTGAAAGTTTCTAAAATTATATTGGAAGATCATAGATTTTAATCCCAAATTAAATTGTCCTCCGAGTTTATGATTACTGGTGAGAGTACTTTGTTTAGATGATATTGATGAGAAGACAATAATGAGTTATTTTTATGAAACCATGGAGAAGGCGAAGGAAGCAATCAAAACCAATTTGAAAAATTGACCTTCTGTATATACGCATTATCATACAGTCATCAATGATGGGAAAGACAACTTTACTTTCCGTTATTTATAACCGCGACATTTTTAATCATAATGTCATTTTTCAATGATGGGAAAACATATGCATAACTTTTTTTATCAGTCCATTTTTTCCAATTTGACAATTAGAGGATATAAAACACCTATACCTTGTAAATTCATAAGAACCTTAAAAAGATCTGGCGCCTCCTTGTAAATTCATGTGAAAAGGTCGTTATGTCCCAAATAAGTCGAGAATCTTATTTAAAGGTTCAATCATAACATAGCAAGTCTGGAAAACTGAGCTGCAATTCCATTCAGAGATTAGGAAGCCAAACAATCCATCTTAACTTCTTTGGTATGCATCCCATACCTTTCTCGAATTAAAGTAAATTAATTAAAAGTGTTAAATCGAAAAATATAATAATGATATAACAATAGAGATGGTTCATTAATTAATTATTTGCATTTTGTCTCCTTTATTCTAAATATTGAACAATTTAAGTTCTCAATGCAAATACGACAAACGCATGTGATATTAATATACAATAAAAGGTCCAATCCCAACAATTGGTATTACAATTAGTCTTAAATTTTGAAATTTATTTTTTTCATTGGACCAATTGTTAATTTAGTCTTCATTTTCTAGACTCAAGAATTAGCAACTATTAAAACAAAAATACAATTTATAGGTATTCGGGGAATAAAAGCTAGGTGTCTAATACGACAGTCTCGGAACTTTCACAGAAACATCATGACACTTGGCATTTAGTGCCTTTTAAAAGTCACACCTTTCAAAGTAAAGACGGTCACACTTTACACAATTGTTCAAGTTAATAGGGACAAACTTCAATTATAGCTCTACCACAATTTTGTCTCTGGCATGCTGTAAAGTTTCATGACTTTAGAAATCAGCGCATTTACTTACATTTGTAAAGTCTCATTAATTTAGAAATAAAACAATTGCGTTTATATAGTAATTATAAAAGATTAAATAAAAAACCAACCTGAAGATTATTTTCCTTAATAACCACAACAACCCTTAAATTTATATAACATTAGGTACGTAGCATCAAATCGTTTATGCCCGTTACTCTGTGTCAACCTTATTTTGCCTCCAATTAATGTCGAAATGGCACGGAAGATTTGAACCAACATCTCAATGTATTCAGTAATCAACTAAAAGCCAAATTGAGACTTTTTGAGGTGCAGGTCAAGTTTAAACTCAAAATTGTCAAATTGCTACATTAATTTTTCCAAACCGACTAACACGACTATGTTGAATGTGAACGAAACGATGATGCATGGAAAGAAAACGATAGGTGGAAGATGTTGGCCAGTACCAACCGATAAAGTGAAAATCAATGCTCAGGTACCATATCTTAGTTTTGTGGTGGAAGTGGAACCTAATTTGGTTTCACCGTCAATCCCGTTGGCTACTCGACAAAACTGCCGCTTTTGACCTCTTCAGATGATTTTCATACTAATATTTAGAAAGCAGCAAGCCCTTTCCGGATGTACAAATCCGTACGTAACCCCTGTTTTGTCGAGATAATATAAAATCTTAAGACAGCATGTTGGCTTCTGACAGCATGCAGTGTAAAGGAATGGAAGATGCAATCCTGTGACGAAGATTGTGATCACGAATAAGAATGTAATATTCGTTTACGAGAGAGCGAATGCTGTAATATAGTAGTCATAAGTGCATTACAAATTGCATTGGAATGTTTAAGATCTATCACACTTTTTTTTTTTTTGTTGCTCATAAGTGATCTAAGAGGGTCACAATTATAAGAAGACATCTTTAAGCTATCCACATTCAGACTAATCCCCGCTTGAGTTCGGTAGGTCCCTTGCGGGAGGCAACACTCTGGTCTCAAGTTTTAAACGGCTGCATACATGAGGAGGGTTTCGAACTCGCGACCTCACTTAAACCAGGAGAGTCTCTTACCAACTCACTTGTACCCTGGGGTTAGATCCATCACACTTTAGTTGCTTTACAATTACATTATTTGAAAATGATTATACCTTAATTTAGCAGCTCTGTAAATAATATTATTTTTTAAATTTACACTTTTAACTTCTTTCTCTTTTCGTTTTTGGTTTCTCACGAGATATCCTAGGAGAGTCATAATTATGGGAAAGTACTTTTAAGTCATTAACATCCAGACTAATCCTCACTCGAGCCAGATAGATTTTTTGTAGGAGGTAAAGTTCTGGCCCTAAGATGTTTTTATCTTTTCTTAATTTATAAGTTAGATTTGTTATTTCAGAGAATTTTAGGTATAATTTGTAGTACTTTCCCCTTTCTTTTTTTATCATTTAATTTATTTAAAGAAAATTAATGTTTTGATCAGTATTTTTAGAAGATTATTAAAAGTAATTCAATTATTATTTTAATACAAAGTGAATTATCACTTTGTATTAAATAGAACTCACTTTTAGAAACTGGATATTATTGGGTGTTAATTGTTTCGTTCTTGAACAGTGTGAACACCTTCGAAAGAAATCCACAAAGTCACACAAAAGACTCCTGT
>JANIPM010000008.1:61395476-61408349 GCA_027478405.1 Erythroxylum cassinoides
TTATGATGATAATTAAGATGAGAGTTGTAAGATTTAATCAAATGCTCACTATAGAGAATCTTGTAGAATTCTCTCATTAAGTCATTGCCCCAGTAGTAGAATAATCATCATATGGTGATATGGTATTAGATACTTAAACGATTGGCTTAGTGCAAGTGAGAGATTGTTGATTTATGTCCTACAGCCAATCGCTTTGGTTATATTTTAGTAACAAATTATTTAAAGCATTCTTTATCTTGTACGTGTTTAGACGTATATGATAAAATCCATAAAATAATTATAGATTGCAAATAAAATTATAATGAGATTATAATTATAAGATTCATATTACATTTATGTATTATCCTTAAATTGTTCTTAGTCATTGTTCTATTAAGACCGGACATTAATAGAATACAAAAAACTAACAAACATTTTGTTTTTTCTTATGAAGGAAGATGTTGATTTTATAGGCTAACTTATAGAAATACTTAAACAAATGTGTGGATGCTTGTTAGAGAACAAATTCACTAAATAGATCCAATATGATAAATTCATTTAGAACATACTTGTATGTCTATGAAATTCTCATTGTGATAGTTGTATAAGTAATCTTTTGACTTGAGGCCTTCAAAGTTGTCTTGTATAATAAATACTATGTTTTGATAATATTTATGACCTATTTAATCATGGGTCGGACAATCAGTAGTCATTGGATGTAACATAAACTATATGGAGGTAATTGAGTGATTAAGATATGATTTTTCACCCTAAAGTAATTAGGGAGAATTCTCTGTTATTCTTTATTAGTATTGATTCGGAAAAATCTTTAGTTAAGGTATAATAATACTTTGTAAGTAGTTTATAAATGTCATTAATTGAATCGATAACTAATGACAGAAAATTAATATGATTGGACTCAAAATATAGTAGACATTAATTTCATACTATATGTCTAATTAGAACATTTTCTAATGTAAGGATTGAATTATACAAAAAAATCTTGCACGGAAGATTAGTCAAAACTACTTTGACATTCCTAAATATTTAGATGGTCATTAAGCTAATCTTGATCTATGATTATAAATTGTTTAATTGGAGAATTAAGGATAAATTAGAAAGAGTTTTAATTTATTTAGTTCTAATTATGCATTATAATTACAATTTGTAATCATTGTCAACATAGTTGGGAACCTAATGGGTCTCACATATAGAATGAGTTTAAGAGAGCAAATATATTTTATTAAGTTGGACTTGATTGTAAAGTTTGAAAAACTTTATGATTAAATATGAGATATTTAATAAATAAGGATAAATATAAGATATTGGATATTACTTGAGCATAATTGGTATTTAATTAAAATTATTTGTAATTCTAGTTAAATTTTAAATGAAATTAAAATTTAATTTCAATTAAATTATTAAAACGTCTAAAATTTATCATAAATAAGCTTAAGTTCTATAATGCTAACATTTCTTACTTAGACCTCTCTGTAAAAATTTAAGAGTTTTCTCAACCCATTCTGTAGATACCATTAGAGACTAGACATTTGTGCGACTACGATGATTGAGACGGATCGATTTAGAAAATAGTTCAAAAGATACGATAAGAAAATGATCAAGTTTCAAAAAAAGGAACGAATTAAGTTTCGGATTTATTGTGATTTGTATTAATCATTTAATAGAATTAAAGAGATTTTAATTTTCGAAAAATCAGAAGTTACGAAAAAGTTTCATAATTATTTCGATACGATTGAGATTAAATCTCGTCTTGATTTCCTAACAGAGAACAATAGTAAATATCATTGACAAGACCATCTTAGACCAGTAAACCTAAAGACATGAGCAATTCTCATCCATCTCTCTTCCTTTTATAACTCAACAACATATCAATCTTGTTTACATGACTTAGCAGAATTATCAATCTAAATCTATTTTAATCTTAGATGAAGATGAACTTTAAAACAACCCTTAATCATGCAGTAAAAAAAAAGCTTCAGTCAGAAAAAGCAGGAAGTCAAGAATTTGGTACGACTAAGAGCATTAAATTAATGAAATGATCGAATTATTATTGATAGGCTTAGGTTTGGAAGGCGAGATTTGCCTATAAATTTTATCAAAAATTTTGACTTTTTTCGCTTCTTTAAAATTTTTCTCCTTTTTCCATTTTTATAGTTGGAGGCCTATTCTATATGTCATATCACGTTATTTAGGAAGTAAAATAATAATAAAAAATAATAGACATGATAAATAAAATAAGTCAAAGTCGACACATTTTAAATACGAGGCTCTCCGATTTTTGAGAGTTTGAAAAGTGTCATAATGAATACAACCTTTTTTATATTTTTACAAATAGACTGTTTCTGTGACTTAGAACCTTAATACATGTGATAAGTAATGTCACATTAATTAATGTTAAGAAGCAGTAGTTTCGGGCTATATTTCATACTAAATAATAGTTCGAAAATAGAGTTCGAACTAGTTTTGATACTTTGCTTAAAATTATGAATTAAAACTTAAAATTTTATTTTATTTAATGTTCATACAAACTAATGTAAAAGAAAAACCTAAAGATAAAATTACAAAAACTATTAACATATTTTCTATAAAGGTTAAATTAGACAATACCAACGTTCTAAGTTAAACTATTGAAAGCTTTTTATAATTACTTTATAATATGCTTTGAATTTAATTATAAAACAAGTAAGATATACATTTATAGAAAAACCTAATGACTAAAATTTATAAACTGAAAGTTCAATATTATACAGATTTGCATAATAAGGTGTATGCATTAATTGTTACTGATTTTTGTATGATTATAATCTTATAAGCTACTAGTAAATTATATATTATGTATTAATTACTATTTACCAAAATATAGTAAAATAAATAGAATAAAAAAATAATTTTGTTGTAACATATATTTAAAATTTTATTTTAATCTTATCTAAGTAAGACTACTCTAAGTCTCATACAATTTTAATTAATTTGAGGTTTTAATAATATAAATAAATTTTCATGACATGTTTTTCAAAATTATAGTTTATGTTCTTTCTAACTTGATATAAATTTTGTAATTTTTCAAAAGGGATAATTCATTTAATAAATAAAATAGAATTTTAAATATAAAATGGAAAGGTTGAATGCATAATTGTGGCTGGAGTTGATGGAATTAAATGTATGGTTGGAATCTTAAAGCAGTTTGCTTGGAAGGCCCTCGAATCGACGGCACCTTCCCAATCACTTGACTCAATTCTCCCTCCACCAGCTCCTCATTCATAGCTAAGTCGGCTTTCGAACGCGAGCCGTGTCGAGATGAGAGACATCCAATGCCAGTTGGCGTTCATGCAACGTGTTCGTGTGTGTCCATGAAGGCCCCTTTAAGGAGACTTTGTGGCTCCAAAGTCAATTTTCACAATTCAATAATGATTTCAGTATTTAAAATTTCTTCACGCTTGACAGCCACCAATTAATATCATCGTTACAGAATTTTCACTTCACGATACCTACGTGAGACATACACAAGCCCCTACGTCATTTTTGTGTATAATAGAATGAAGACGAAAAGGTGCTTTGTATTGGTGTATACTTTCAACTTGGGTTGATTAGTGAATACCGTAAAAGCAAGCAATCACCTTTTGTTAGTCTCCTTGAAAAGCGTCTTCAATTTGTTCTTAAAGATTGGTTGATAGTAAGTAATCATTTAACTCATCGTAATGAAAGAATTGTACATTCCTATAATGCTAAGATTTCCTTATTAACTTTCTACCTTTGGTCCAACTAACTGACCTACTTTAATAAGAACTTTTTACCTTAAAACACTCAAATAGAAGCCTCATTTGTTTATGCCTTTAACTTCAACTACAACGCATTTAACATTTGGAAAGACACTAATAAACTAGATAGCTATATATCTTTTTCTTGAATAGTCTTAAAAGCGGGAGGCTTATTAATTCAACTAGTAACCATGTTCTTGAATGAATCTCTTAGTTATTGATAAGGTTGCTTAAAAGCAGTATATAAAGTATGCCCGTTAAAACTTATTAAGTAAACCAAATATAGAGATACTGACTAGGATTGTTGTTTCTATTATGTCCATTATTATATAACTTCAAGACCAAAATGGATCTTTGATACAATCTTTTATTTATAGTGGAATAGTATAAAAAGTCAATAGAACTTAATTAATACAAAATAGGATTTATGGCTACACAAAGTGTTGAAGGGAGTTTTAGATATGGTCCAAGATGGACTATATTATGAGAGATTTATTGAAACCCTTGAATTTGAAATATAATTTACCTTTTCAAGGTCAACTGATCTTAAGTATAGTGACTAATTTTTTTACCTGAAACAATAAAAATTTAGGCAAAAGGTATATTAGGAACATATTAGATCGCTTTATTAAACTTCTCTTTGTCATCATCCTTCAACAATAGTAGAGCTTAGTTTAAACACCCTTTGTACTTAGACCATAACCTATAAGAGTCTGTTGGCAGAATAACCTCTACCTTAAGAACTCTCATTTTAAAATCTTCATCTTCTTAACAAATTCTCTTTACTTTGATGATAATAACAATAAGGGCCTAAACACTTAAGCAATAGATTGTGATGCATATATTTATGTTAAAAAACTTCAAGAAATCAAACATGAATTGAAACTTCCTTATAAAAGGAGTATCGGTGGTACTAATGAAGCTACTCTAAATACTAAGGAGTCCTTAATCTTAATTCAAAAGGACTTAAGCATAGATCTTGGTAACCGTCAAACTCTTATGAAAGAAAAAAATTACTCTATCTCTTATACTGAGGCTTTGAAAAATTATAGCTCTTTACGCAAGCAAAAGTTGAGAGGTGCAGACGTTGAATGATGGTTATAAGAACATAAAGTTTTGCTATAACTCTATCCTCATTCTAAGGAACTACATCATATTTAACTTATTAAAGAACCAACAAGGGAAAATCCTTTAGGAACAAGACCAATTTCTTAATCATGCTATCAACTTCTTTAAGGAAATCTTAGGCTCCCCAAACCTAGGTATCTTCTCACTCATGTATTTTAATCTTTCGTCTTTATCAACCAAGACCGAGCTTCTTCATTGTCTAAACCGTTCTTAACTCTAGATGATAGAGTTTCTATTTTTAGCCTTAACTCTAACAAAGCTCTTAAGGCTTGATGGCCTAAAATGTCTTTTTTTTCCAGAGAACTTGGGATACAACTAGTGAGTTAGTTACAAAAGTTGTGGTTAATTTTTTTAGTGCTAGTAAAGTGCTCAAAGAGATCAACAAAACTCTTATATATCTTGTCCCCAAGTTCCCCAACCACTCAACTCTCTTCCAATATAGATCTATAACTTATTGCAATGTAATTTACAAAATTATATCTATCTTGCCACTAGACTAAAAAGCAAACTAAACAACTCATTAGCTCTAGCCAAGGAGCATTTGTGCAAATTGAGGAACACTGGAGATAACATCTTAATTATCCAATAATTAAAAGTTATCTTAGGAGGCTGTCAATAAGAAGTTGTGCAATTAAAGTAAATTTTTATAAGGCTTTTGACTTAATCATCTGGGGTTCCTTTTCCATACTATGATTGCTTTTGGATTTCTAGAGAAATTTATCTCTTGGTTCCATCAATGTGTCACAGCCATTTCCTATAAAATCTTGGTGAATGGAAAGCTTTCTAAACTAATCAAGAGAGTTAGACAACTAAGGCAAAGGGATCCTTTATCCCCTTAGTCCTTCATTCTTTTCATAAAAGTTTGTATACCCGTAATAAGTCTTAAATTTTCCTACAGTAATTGGTTCAAACCTAGCATCCAAACCAAAACTTATCCTCTATTGATTGGGTGTGATAACATTCTATATCAAATAAATGATAGTAATAAACCCTAAATTAAATAATTGAGATAACTGCAATTATTCAATTTAGTTTTCTTGTTTATCATAAGTTAAATATGAAAATTCATAAATAACCTATCTGTTACTTATACCAATCTTTCATGACAAATACAAATCAATAAATTCATGGATAGTGACAAAATAATCAATATTAAATTAAATTGTTAGATTAATCAAATATTAATCATTCATGAAATATGAGAACTCAAAACAAGAAATACTTAAATGAAAATGTAAATAAAAGTTTGGAACACAAAACCTCATAAAGTTATAACTAGAATATTGAATCTCCTTGAATCAGAAAGATTTAGTTTAGCCACACATGACTTTCACTCTAATAACAAAAATAGAAGAAAGATAAAGAATTGCGAAAAACGTAAGAAGAGAGAAACTTTCTTCTGTTGTGAGGAACGTCCCTTTTATAAGGTTTTCTGATCTAATTCTATTCTAATTCTAACTTGTAAAGATAATTCTAACTTGTAAAGATGTATATCTAAAACAAATTCAAATTCAAACTTCTACATGATAGGGATAAGAAGAAGTTTGCCAATTAAACTTCACCTGTTCAACAACTTTATCTACTACAATAATCTCTTCACTTTATTTAAAATTTGTGATTATCATCAATAGAATCCCAATTTAATGCAATCTCCACGTTTTATCTCCTAAAATAAAACAAATATTAATTTTCATATTTAAGCATCAAAATAAATCCAAAACAAAAGAGATAATGTCAAATAATATAGCAAGATAAGAACATATCATGGAGTCAAAGAATTTAGTGTGGTTTTCCTTTAAACATCCTAAAGGCTCTTTCATCTTATGGCTAGTGATAGAGAAAAATTAATTTCCATATTTAAGCAAAAAAATAAATTCGAAACAAAGGAAATAATATCAAATAATATAGCAAGATGAGATCTTATCATAGATTCAAACAATTTAGTATGGTTTTCCTTTAAACACCTTAACGGCCTTTTCATCTTATGGATAGCAATAGAGAAAAATTATTTACTAGGGAAAGGATCAAGCTCTCTTATCCTTCTAGTGCTATATGTGTCCTCTATAATTAGGAGGATAAATCTCATGATCATCTCTTTTTTAGATGCAAATTCTCAACTTATCTCTGGAATGGAATTCAGTCTCTACTAGGTAGAAGGGATAATCATTCCTATTAGAAGGATATCATAAGTTGGGAAATTACTTATAACTTCCTTAACTACTCTATATATTCAATCTGGAGGGAGAGGAACAAAAGGATCTCTAAAAGGGAATCTAGGGATAGTCGCAACTCTTTTCTTCTGCTAGTTTAATCAATAAGAGACATCATTATAACTAAAGGGGTACAAAATGGAATTATCCAAGTCATAGCTTCTAGTAGTTCCCTGTAAAAGTCCTCATTTGTAGTTATTGTCATCTTCAGGCATTAAAGTTTTCCTTTAGCTTTCATCCTAAGGATTTTCCTCCGTACTTTGTTAGCTCTCTTTAAGCCTTTAATATAACTTATTTAGTTTCTAAAAGGAAGAAAATAATAATTATGGAGATAAAGAGATGCATATACCTGACTTAGTCATATACTTTAATAAAAGGGATAAAATAAAGAGTTGGACTTGTTGAGGGACACATATATGATGAGTTAAATTAGGTAGCATCAATTGTCCCCATAGGAATTGAAAGAGACTCAATGCTTTGTTAAGACTAATATAACTTTAAATAGGTTTTAACTAGAGTATTAGGTCTTTATATCATAGTAATAGAAACAACAAAATTTTGTTAACAAGCTTAAGGATAAGTAATATGCTTACCGGGATATCATTGACACATCTAGTAAACAAGAAACTTAAAATATTTCTAAAATTTTGGTGAGAGCTCTCAAGAAGCGGAAGACTCTGACATATCTAACCTTTGATCTTGCCTTGATATGAGTAATTGGTTGTTGCTATATAAACTCGAAGATGCTTCCTTTTAGACAATTCATTTAGCCTTCACATTTTAATTAAGACAAACTTATAATTTGACCTATGAATGACTTTACGGTATAGTTCTCCAAGTATGCAACCTTCAAATGTGAATGTGCGACTTTAGTCTAATACCTTAACCTTATAATAAGGTACATACTTCTAGTCCTAATAAAGTAATAGTGACTCGAATTGCTAATCCACCAATAATTTAGGCTTCTCATTTAGGACTAAGGTTAAGGAGTCTTCCATAGATATAGGAAAACATATAGGGATATGAGATGCAACTGAGTATAATTTATCCTTAGAACTCTTGCTAAGGAATATAAATTCATAAAAGTTTAAGAAGTATAATGAGAGGTTAAGGATTGTAGATTAGGAAGACTTACTTACTTACTCAGTACAAAATTTCTCCTTGTATTAATAATGTTGATAAAGAGTTGATAACCTAATCTAGGCCCAAACCCGATTGGGCTTAGCTCATATCGTCTAAACCTAAACTTGATCAGGTTTTAAATGACCTAAAGCCTGTTTAAAATTTGAATTTCACATATCTTAACCTAACTCGACTTGACATAAAAAATCATATAAGATCCAAAGCTCAAATTGCCAAAAAGATCATAGAAAATTATAGAGTTGGCTAAATCTAAAACAATAAGCTATATTTGGAGTCTAATAACAAAAAATCCACCACTATGCCTTTTGCTTGTATTTACCTTTAAGCTGTTGTTTTAAGCTACAAAAAGAAAAGCAACACTCAGTTGATTTCTTAATTTCAACAGGTTCAACTTTAATGAGTTCTTGGACAAGTCTTCAAGATTAGAGAGTCCTAGAGTTCATACTATATTTTATAGGTTTTAAAGAGGCTAAAGAGTGGTATAAAGGTGAGGGCAAACTAAAAGACCAACAACGCATGACATCAACATGGTATCATGTCACTTATCATCCAAATTATCACTAGAAAGAATAAAAGACATTGAAGCGCTAAATGAGAGGCAACCCATATCATTTCTGTTTTGTCTTTCAATTTAGTTGTTTATTATTTCTTTTAGTGAAACTCGACTTATTCTATTTGCTTTGTGTGCACAGGCCTTCTTTTCAATCTCTTATGTTTGTCTTCCTCATAATTGTCTTCACTCCTCAATTTCAACAGCCATGCTTCATACCACATTGACGCAGCTACCACCACACTTTCGTATCGTATTCCTTTCCTTATTATTTTTATTGTCCGTACTACATGCAGTTTAATTTCTTTTAGTCTTTAATATTTGTCCTCATTCATATTAATTTTTTCTTTTGTCTTAGACCCCTCTTTTACGTTGTGTCACATTAGGAATAATGTGATGTTTAAGTCTAGGGGGACTATTAATTGTGTATTGTGTGTTTATTTTCTCATTTATTATTTAGAGATACATGATCATTAAGTGAACTCAATCAGAATTAGTAATGCATAATATGAGTGAATGTGTATACTTACATGCTTAGACTAATTAACTTGGATTTTGGTTAAAAAGACATTAGTTTGTGATAGATGAATGGCATTTTTCATTTAGTCAGAATTTGAGCATTTTTGAATTATTAAACACCAATTTTGAGTATTCTTTGTTGAGAGTGTGAACCCTAGAACTTACTTGCAAATACTAGTTGAGATCATATAACCTTATGTAAATGTTGAAATGATGAAGGCAATTAGGATTTACCCTGTTAGCTTAAAAAGTCACCATAATGTCACCCTCAGTGAGCCCTCTTGAGCTTAAATGAATCCGTTTCTTTCTTAAAACCCAAAATATGAGCCTTGACTTTGATTGTTTATCCGCTTCATTACACCTACCATAAAAGTAAGTTGAGCATTTGAAAAGGTATAATCATGTTTAGGCAATAAGTATAGGGGAATCACAACTTATAGTTGGCTTTTGAGTTAGAGATGGATATGGTTGTAGTAATTTTCTCTCTTCTATATTTTTCTTCCCTAAATTTTCATCGTTTCAAATGAATAAATAAATAATTAAAAAAAGAGAAAGAAAAAGAAAAGAAAAGAAAAAATGAATTGAAAAGAAACAAAGGAAAGAGAAGACGACTAGAAAATGAAAAAAGAGGAGAGAGAGGAGTGCTAACTTTATTACGAGAGAGGAAAGAATTGAGTGCTTTATTTGTCATTTTCCTGAATTACTTTGAATGCTCAATTAGTTCTGTGGTTTTAAACTACAATTTTCCTTTTTTCCTACCTTTAACTCGACCCCATTAAAACCAAAATAAAGACCTTCAGATTGATGTTTGTGTTTGATATGAGTGGTGGAGATTGGATTAGTAAGCAAGCCTATGGTAGATACCTTACATGAAATGAACAATGAGTGGATATTTACTACCTTTGAATACTTAAGAGGATGGAGAGTGGAGTGAGTGTATATCACACTTGTTGATGGTTCTTTGAATTGAAGTTCTTATTGATTTTGGCTAAGCATGTGAAGAATTGCTTGTTCATGGAGTATTATGAGTTTCAAGTTCTTAGGTTATGAATGTTGAATTGACCATTGATATCTTTGACTATTATTTGAGAACATTGTTGTTTTCATTGTTCATTCTTTTATAGTTTAGTGTTCTTTATTATGCTTAAGGACAATCATAGTTTAAGTGTAGGAGAATTTGTTGTGTCAAATTTCTATTGTTTTTAACTGCCTTCATATATTGATTTTGGTTACAAATCCTTGTGTTTTGATCTAAATGTGAGATTAGTTGAGTGAAAATGGTGTGAATATTGCATGAATATTAATTAGGTTATTTTGTGAATTTTGCATAATGATATATGTTTAAATTTTGATTCATCTGATATGCTACACTTAGTGATTAATGTCTTAGAAATGCTTAAGATACTCACTTTGACTTATTTGTGATTTTAGGCACAATTTGGAAGTAAAGAAATTAAAGTGAGTCGAAAGCATGATATATGGGCCATTTTTCGAAGACCAATACTCACTTGTCTTCATGGAGCGAGATAACGAAAATTAAAAGGCAAGAAAAATGAAGACTTGAAGAAAAGAATGTGAGCTGCATAGATTGTATGTGGAAATTTCATGCATGTATTCACGTGAATTAATGGCCATGCAAGTTAGTAATTCAATTAATGGGCAAAGGAAGGGACAGCCCCATGCACGTGCATTTAAAGGATAAAAGAAGCAGCAATACGACAACATCACATAAAGGAAATGATAACATAGATATGAAGTGAATCACATGTTAGTATACGATATACAAAATGCACAAGAAGGGGGGTTGAATTGTGTATTTGAATTTTTAGTACAATCCACTTTTGAAAAATTTGCTTTCTCAAAATGATTGACAAACAATATTATGAAGTATTTGTATCAACAATAGAAACAAGAGTTAAGAGTTGAGAGTGAAAATCAACACAACAATTTTATACTGGTTCACCCCAAACAGTGGGCTACGTCCAGTCTTCAAAATCCCTTCTGAGATTTCACTATACTTCATAAAAGTACAAGTATTCTTTTCACCGAGCCTCTTCAGGTCTCTTACAAAAAATATTCTTTTTCTCACTTAGCCTCTTCAGGCTCTCAGGTTTTCTTCTTTCTTACAGAAAGATATTGCGAGCTTTGTTACAGAAAATATAGCTATCGTGTTTCGCACAAATACAGTATTTAGCTTTTGAAAATCACTAACTATTTCAGTCTTTGACTTCGACTCGTATTTATAGTCTTCGTCTTCAACTGCTTCTTAATTACTACTTCTTAATAACTGCTTCTTTCTTCTTTTTTCTTGATCTTTTAAGAAACGACTATTCAGTTGAGTTCTATAACTAACTCAAACTGATTTTGTTCTTTGTCTTCGATTCTTTCGTCTCATTTTCGGCTTCGCTTCGTCTTATTTTTATCGTCTTATTTTGATTCTGTCTCATTTTCATCTGCTTCCGTCTCGTTTTTGTTTTCTGCTTTGCGTCTCATTTCTGTCTTCCGTCTCATTTCCTTCCATCTCATTTTTGTCTTTGCATCTCATTTCTTCCATCTTATTTCCTTCCGTCTGATTTCTGTCTTTGCATCTCATTTCTTCCGTCTCATTTTTCTTTCATCTCATTTTTCTTCTGTCTCATTTCTTCCGTCTCATTTTTCTTCCTTCATCATTATTTGGTTTTCATCAAAATTAATCATAAAAGTCATTTTGACTTAACAATCTCCCCCTTTTTAATGATAACTAATCATTTTCTTATCTTTCTTCTTCTGTTCTGTTCTTCTTCTTTCTTTGTCATTTCTTCTTCTTTTTCTCCTTTCTCCTCCTATTTGTTATTGATCAAAAAGATTATGGGTGCAGATGCTTCATAACTTCAGAAAACATTTCTCTCAACTCAATGCGAAGTGACTTGATATCTTGTCGAATATCCTCTACTTCTTTATGCAAGTCCCCTACAGAAGCACACAGATAATCAACTTTCTTTTCAATATCTTCATCAGGCTTCTGTTGTACGACTTCAAAACTAACAGTCATAGTATATGCATCTGAAGATATGACATCTGGTTCAATTGTTGTAAAGGTAGGAGGTTGAACAGATAGGTTAGGTTCTGGAAGATCAAGATCATCAGGACCAGTTAGTTGTGGAACTTGTCTTCTGAATAGGTGTAGAACATCACCAAATGAAGACACAGTTGATAAAGGTCTAATGTGCATAATGAGATGCATAAGGGACTCTACTGAGTAGCTTCGGTCTCCAACCTTAATGGATCTGTCTCCAATCTTAATGGATCTGTACTGTCCTTCTGAAAGTCTTCCACCTGCCTGAAAAGAATCTTCAGTGGTTTGTTGACCACAATTGCTTCCTGATGCTGTTGAAATGAAGTGGGAAACATAAGTTCCAGCCTGCTGGACTGCACAGCATGCTTCATCAATGTTTCTCACTTCAGCTTCGATCTGTTCTTCTGTCAGATCATTTACCCTTTCAGGATACAGTTTCTTCTTCCCTTTTTCCTCATTGCGAACAATGAAAGGTCGAGGTTGAATATCAGGCACAACCTTGATCACAGT
>JANIPM010000008.1:61408449-61426038 GCA_027478405.1 Erythroxylum cassinoides
GATAAGCATAGTTTAAATATGGGGGAATTGTTGTGTCTAGTTTCTATTGCTTTTAATTTCCTTCATATCTTGATTTTAGTTACAAATCTTTGTGTTTTGAACCAAATGTGAGATAAATTGAGTAGAAATGGTGTGAATATTGCATGAATGTTAATTGGATTATTTTTGTGAATTTTGCATATAGGTTGAAGAGAAAGTCACGTAAAGTTTCATGAAAAAAGAAATAAAAAATTAAAAAGAAGAAAAAAGAAAAGAAAAGTAGTGACAAGTGTCACAACCTCACGGTGGTGATAAGTCACCACCTTAAAGGCACCGTGACTAACACTTAAGTCACAGTGGTTATAAGTAACCACCTTTCACCTTAAAGGTGGTGTGACTAACATTTAATTAAGTTAAATTAATGTTAGTCACGGTGGTGACTTGGTATGTCACCACCATGTGTTTAAATGTTAGTTAGGGGTGACTTAACTAGTCACTCCCATGCGTGGCTAGTTACGAGGTGACTTAATTAGCACCCTGTGCAATTTCGTGGACACTAACTTTGAGTCTGACACGTGTAGGTTGACGGCGTAGTAACCCTAAAAACTTAAACCTAGAGTGGGGCTATAAAAGGCAAGAAAAGGTGGTGGTTGGGAGGATTTTTTCATTGACGACTTCATTCGTTCACTCACACAGAGGCGCTGATAGGGGAGGTATGGAGAGATGGAGAAAAAGATGAGAAATAGAGATCGTCTAAGAAGAAGAAGAAGAGAGCAATAGCAGAGAAGTGGGAGCTAGGAAGAGAGGCCGAAAGCAAGAGTTGGAGTTGATCTTAAGCAAACATTCGATTGGAGGAGAGCAACTGAAGCAAAGGCGAGAGCCAAAGCTGAAAGTTGAGAGTGCAGAAGACCTCCAATATCTCATAATCCGACCCTCTATTTGCTTATCTCATTCCTCATCTATTGCTTGTTTCTTTGAGTTTACTGTTCTGTTGGTATTAACTGATCCATACTCTTGTTAGCTTAATGATTATTGCTTGTTATCTTGTCATAGTTCATTTAAGTAGTTACTGAGTTGTTATTTTCGAACTTCTATCGATAGTAGTATGGGATTAAAGTATTTGAGTATGATGAACCGTGTGCATGATATGATGGGCTAATATCTTTTCTTGAGAATTAATATAGCTATTTAGTTGAATATGCATGATTGGGTTATGGATATGTTGTCTTATTAATTATTGTGGTTTCTGAACTGAATGGATGTAATAAAATGGCCAAACTTTGCATCATTTTAGTGTTAAATGAATATTCAAGAGATGAAATTTAATACGAATCGTGAAACTAGAAATATATTAACTTAAGTGGTAATTAGTAGTCGAGTTTTCATGATCAATTCAGATAGTAACTTGTTGAATACGAAAGTTAGACTAGTTCATTATTTGAATTGATTTAGAACGTAACTATTAATTTTAGTAAGATGACAATCCAATCATTTTCCCTTAATCGTGCATAAGAGATTAAATTAGTGAAATTAATTCTCAAGAGTTTTTCCACTTTGATTAATCTGTTTATCTTTACTCCCAATTGATTCCGTCTACTTTTCAATTTAATTTTGAAATTTTCTTTAAAAGCTTTCACTCAATAATCAAGATAGAATGTTTAGGAATGCATTTTTATTTTTATTTTTAATTCAAAATTAATTTAAGTTGACCAATTTCATATACGTAGGAGACGACCCTAGGTTATTAGCTACAACTATCTCTTATACTTGTGAGTAAGATAGCCTAGGTCTTTTCAGAATTTTTCGGGCACAACATCACAGCGACCAACTCCTGCAACTTTCTCTTGTTTTCTTGTAACTCCTTCAAGAACTTTGAATGCTTCAATATGTACACAAGATTCTTAAAAAAAGGTAAGTTAATATGAAGTTGTTTAATCAGTTCATGGGATTTACCAAACTAATCATCCATGTGATCTTTCTTCACTTTAGTAACATAAGGGTTGATAGGTTGAAATTCCTTAACTTTTGGAAGGTGTTCTTAATCTTTAGCTTTTTCTTGACTCGCTCTTTTCCACACTTTGGGTCTTGTTATCCACTTGCAACTCTTATCCACTACCAAGGGTGATTGCCATCACATGTTCTTTAGGATTTATCTACGTGTTACTAGATGTTGAGCAAGTTTTAATCTTATAAAACCCTCAATATACCATAAATGCATAGGTCGTGTATGTAGTATATGAAGTGTCAATCCCTCGAGGAGTTGGTGAACTAATTTAATTTTAAGATATCTAAGGCCTAAAAGGATTATTAAAAAGAAAATAAAACTAAATAGAAAAGTAAATTCATGAATATGGATTGATTGAAAATTAAATTTCAAAATCAACATAAAGAAATCAAAGTTGAGCACTACCAATCAATAATCAATAATCATATAAGAAAGATTAGTCGATTATGAGAAGGGGGAATTTAACCTATCATCAAATGCTAATATGAATACTTTTGAGTTAATATGGTATCGGTCCTAGACTTTCGAAGGGTAGATTACTCTCTCTCAAGTTATAATCATTAACCCCTAAATCATAACCTCTAATTGAATTATGGATTTTCCAATCTCTCAATTAACAAAAAACCTACACATCCAGTTGAATCTTAAGCCCTCTAGTAGACTATCAAGTCCTCACATAAGATCTTTCTTCGCATAAATTACTAATTTGATTATTTGCGTGGTCTATTAGATTGTTTAACTCTTATTACCCAATCTAATTGTTTTGCTATCGATTCACTCTCTCGATTTGTTATCAAAACATGCAAATACAAAAAATAATCACAATATCCAATGTATTAACATCAAAAGAAATCGCATTAACATTAATTCAAGAACAAATCCCTAAAGGAGTTTAGAACAACATCATCAAACCCAAATCCATCACTATCAAATCCATTTCATACATTCAAAAGAAGAATAACAAAGATGAAATGAAATGTCACTTGGAAGGGGGGTCAGGATGGATCGGAAAGACTGCAAAAATAATAGTCCTTCTTCCTTCTTCCTTTCTCCTCCTTCTCTCTTCTCTTCCTCTTCCTTGCATCTTTCTCAAAATGGCAGAAATGGAGCTCCCTCTTCAAGGGTTCTTCTTATTCTATTTATATCTTGTTCATTTAGGGAAAACATTAAGGTTGACCCGGACCTAAAAGCCTGAAATATCCTTCGAAAAGTGGTATGTTAGAAGTCGGTTCGGGTTTACTGTCACGTAGGCCACAATTGTGATACTTAATTTTTACTCTTTGTCACAATTGTGGCAGACTCACCAAACTTTTGTCACGATTCGTGGCCTTGGGTCTTACTCTGGGTTTCCTCTGAATTCTCTCTTTTCTTTGATATTTGATCTGTAACACTCACGAACACATCAAGATATTTCAAATACACAAAATTAAAGCTCATTAGCATGCTCCAACCTACATAACATTCAGAACACAAATATCTAACCAACTAACACAATTCTGACCCTAAATATGCATGAATCAATTAATTAACAACTAAAACATACTAAAATGCCTATTAAAATATCATGCAATCTATAATTATCACTAGATAAACTCCTTCGTTGTCTTTCATAAACTAGCTTAGCAAGTTGACTGATTTAAGTTTCTAAGTTATGTATAAAAGCCTCTTGTTTTCTTAATGAGGATTTGGTGGCTTGAAATCTTACCTCTAAAATTTGAAGAAATCTGATTATGAGGTCTTCCAAGCTTGGTTTTTTTATTGAGGCGAGTGTTGCTGAAATCCTAAAGGAGGGTTAGTCCTTGGTTGCCTTTGATTCTTCCAAGAGAAACTTGGTGATTCCTTCATCATGGATTGTATGTATTGCTATAGGGATTATCCTGAGGGTCTATATAGCTCACACTGCATCACTTGGAATAATTGAGGATTCATCGTCAACCCATCTATTTTCTTGCTTAAAGCTTCAACCTGGCTTGTCAACACTGTAATCGCATGTACATTATATACTCTTGTTGGCTTGCTAGGTTTTGCTCGAGAAGAACAGTACGGGTAGCTGTTCATGACCATATCTTCAATGAGATCATAGGTTGCTCCTGGTGTTTTATTATTTAGTATTCTCCTAGTTACTACATCAATCATTTACCGAGTTGTTTAATTGAGCGCATTGTAAAAGATTTGAATCTACGTCCATGATGGTAAACCATGATGTGAACACTTTCTTAACATCTTCTTGAATATCTCCTAGGTGTCATATGACGTCTCTAAATTGATCTGAGCATAGAAAGAGATATTGTTCCTCAATTTGACAATCTTAGTTGGCAGGAAGTATTTCATAAGAAACTTCTCTAGGTTATAGATGGTGATGAATTCCTTAGGCAGAGAATTTAATCATTACTTTAGCTGATTTCTCAATGAGAATGAGAATAACCTTAGTCTAATCGTGTCATTAGTGACACCTTTGACCTTAAATGTGGCACAAATTTTTAAAATTTTTGTTATATGCAAATTTGGATACTCATCTTTGAATCTCGAATATTTTCACTTTATGAATAAAGAAGTGAAAATTTATAAGCCTGGATGTTAGTCCTAAAACTTTTTACTATTGAACCACGTTGTTAAAGTCAAAATAATATGGTTTGTGCATATATGAACACTACATGCTCCATCCCATTCGTGCAGTAACAGTCGAGCACTTCTTTAAGTCCAACTTGGCCTTGCAACTTGCCAGACCAAGTCGATAGAAAGGTCTATCACTGGCATTGTCCAACTCCCAATCTTATCAGAATCTACGACATTCTCCTAATGTCATTCTAAACCTTCTTCCATCATCAGAGCTTATAATTTTTCATATATGAAAACTCTACAACCAAAAAGATGAACTGTTTCTTACTCCAAAATCCCTCAAAAAGACCATGCTAGTATACGTTGAATTTCTCAAATATAACTAGCTGCAAGTAAGAAATATAATAAATTATTTTTATAAAAAATTGATAACTACTATTTTTAAATTTGTAATAAATGTAATAATTTGTACTTTAAATAAATTATTTAATAAGATAATAACTCAAATACGATCTAATAATTTATATATTTAATATAAATTATTAATTTTTTTTGTAAGAAATCAAACGTGCAATTTTATAAATTGAGAGGGTCTTGCAGAAGGATGAGACTAATGAAATATTCTATGGAGGCAACACATCAATTCAAGAATTAAATAAAGGAGAGAATAATCGGAAGCAAAAACAAGGACATGAGATCACACGAATGGGTCAACTTGGCGTAAGGATTTTAGTTGAGCTGATCAATCTAATATGATATCCATGCATACTCTACTACTTTGCTTATGGTATTAAAATAGAGTCTGCATTTTCTATTCAATTTTATGATATTTTATTTTATTTCATAAATTTTAATTATTTATTATGTAAATTTCGCATGAATCTTATATAAATAAATGCGATAGTTATATAAATAAATAATTAAAATTTATAAAATAAAATAAAATATTATAATATTAGACTGAGAATCCTGTCTCGTACAAATGATCACGCTTTAAATGATAGATGGAGAAAAGCCAAATGTTTAAAGACTCGGGTCAGTAAGCCAAGCCAGCCATTTCGAGAAAGCATGGGTTGTTGGATTGTCTATGTACCTCAGTCGTATCCGACGGATACAAATTGTCCTACGGACTTATCTCTTCTAAAGACTATAAAGCTTTTCCCAGACACGGAAAGGACTCCAAGGACGACAAACAAAGCAAGCCGCAGCTGGGACCATCCCACCATTAATACTACTGCTACTCTCCTCTGTGTCCATTTGGTTGAGTAGCCTGCAGTAATCAAACCGTAGGATAAGAAGCAACCAAAGAGCTCCCCTTTTATGGTTTATTTCTCCGCTTTATTTTCATTAAATCATTTCATCCTGTTACGTTCTTGGGATAGGAAAGCAGGAGGTCGGTTCCTGAATTCTTTATGCAACAGTTTGTGGGTTGGTATTTATTTGTTCGTTGTTTATTTGTTTGTTTTTCTTTTCTTTCCTCTTTCATATCAAACTTGCCTTCAAAAGCAATCAACTTTGCTGGATAACACCTTTTGTTTTTGAAAAAGATGCTTTTTTTTTTTTCTTTCTCTGGTGCACCCATAGATCTGCTCTTTTGCTAAACTCTTCTGACTTGTCCACTTGCAAGTTAATTTGAAGCTCAGATTCCCATTTTTGTGATCTGTAGGAAGAGATTTCAGAGGGTAACATTTCCTAACTTAATGGGGATTTGCTTGAGCGCCCAAATCAAAGCTGAGAGCCCATGCAACACAGGTAAAGCTACTTTTCAATTCTTTCATTGAGACCCTTGTACTGTTATGCAATTGTTGTTCTAACACTTGAACTTCTAGCGCTTTTTATATTTTTCTGATATTGTTTTCTACCCCATCTCTCTCTGTATCACTGTGTGGATGAATCAAAATCTTGAATTTCAGGCCACTATGAAAAGCTTCACTGAGAGGACTTGATTGTTTTTCCCTTTTCCTGTTAACAATTAACTTGCTATCATTTCTGTTGAGAACTTCATCACGGCATCTTGAATACTTGTTATTTTCAGTTTGTTGACATGGTAGGTTTGCATGCTTATAAATTGTATGAAAGGAAATAGAAATACAATCCTTCTATCTTCAGATTCTGGGTTCGTTAACTTAAATCCAGCACAGCCAGACAGATGATATAACTCTATTTTTCTCATATGAAATAAATATGCAGCAAAATTGGGAATTTCCCCAGTTTTCTTTTTCCTTATCTTTTCACTATTGGCTTTGCAATAGTTGTTGTGTTTTTTCTTTTTTTATGCTTTTGTTAGACTTGATAGCCTTTAAATGTCTTACTCATTGTGTACGCTTATAATGATTATAATAAGTATGGAATTGATTTTTCCCGGGTCAATGCCCGAGTGGTTAATCGGGACAGAGTGTAAATTCGTTGGCAATGTGTCTAATGTAAAAAAAAAAGATTCTTTTTTCATTAAAAGATTGATTGTCAATCAATAGTATTTTGCATCTGCTTTCCTCCTACAGAGGTTTATTGTTGTTTGGAAATGAAACGAAAATCTTTCTTTGTTGGTGATGGCATTGTGCTTATGCAGAGCATATATATGCTTGTGTAGGGGCGAGTCCAAAGTATGTCAGTGCAGATGGAAATGATCATAGTGTAAGTAGCAAGGCTTCATCTGTTTCAGTGCCTCCAACACCTAGAAGTGAGGGTGACATACTAAAGTCCTCCAATGTGAAGAGCTTCGCCTTCTATGATTTGAAAATGGCGACAAGGAATTTCCGTCCTGATAGTGTCCTAGGAGAAGGTGGTTTTGGTTCAGTTTTTAAGGGATGGATTGATGAGCATTCATTAACTGCTACTAAGCCTGGGACTGGAATGGTTATTGCTGTGAAAAGGCTCAATCAGGAAAGTTTTCAAGGACATAAGGAGTGGTTGGTGAGTTCTTTTCCCTGCCTCCTGATTTTCGATTTGGAAGATAATTGGACATGAAGAAACTGAATCCAAGTGAGCTTCTTCTTGTATGGGAAACTTGTTTTGGTAATGATATGGACAGGGAAGATGCCAGGATGATTTTGGTGGTATTGTGAAGTCTCTGCAGTCAAATTCTAGGATTTACCGTTCTTATTGTTTTGACCATTGGTTTAAAACTTACTTGCTGAACAGTTTGCTTCAATTAGCTGCATAGGTTAGCTTACCTTGCTTATATATTCTTGTCATCAGGCAGAGGTTAACTACCTTGGTCAGCTTTATCATCCGCATCTGGTGAAACTGATAGGTTATTGCTTGGAGGATGAACACCGGCTTTTAGTGTATGAATTCATGCCTCGAGGCAGCTTGGAAAACCACTTATTTAGGAGTGAGTTATTTCATGTTCAGCTATTTATTTATTGAAGCCAAACAGCTCTGTTCAACATTTTAAAACTAACTTTTATGTGTTGAAATACCAGGAGGTTCTTATTTCCACCCTCTTTCTTGGAACCTCCGCTTGAAGGTTGCACTTGGTGCTGCAAAGGGGCTGGCATTTCTTCACAGTGCTGAAACAAAAGTAATATATAGGGACTTCAAGACTTCCAATGTGTTGCTTGATTCAGTAAGTATGGTCTTTGAAGTCTGACTTTCGTGCTTCCATGATGTGATTCTCTTTTATATTCTTGCAAATTGATTGCGTTCTCATCAGCTCTTGCAATCTCATCCATGATACACTTGCAGAACTACAATGCGAAGCTCTCTGATTTTGGATTGGCCAAGGATGGGCCAACTGGCGACAAAAGTCATGTATCTACTAGAGTTATGGGAACTTATGGATATGCTGCCCCAGAATATCTAGCAACAGGTATCCTCTCACATTCATCTAGATTGTCAAGCTTGGCACTTCTTATTGGGATTCTTTTTGAACATTCAGGTGTTCATCTTCTAACTTATTTGACACGCTAACTCTGAAAATCTTTCCACTTGGACCAGGTCATTTAACTGCCAGGAGTGATGTTTATAGCTATGGTGTTGTGTTGTTAGAAATGCTATCTGGTAGGAGAGCAGTTGATAAAAATAGACCATCTGGAGAACACAATCTTGTGGAATGGGCTAAACCATGCCTGGCAAACAAACGAAAGATTTTTCGCATCCTAGATAGCCGTCTTGAAAGCCAGTATTCAGTGGATATTGCATTTAAGGCTGCTACACTTGCACTGCGTTGCATTTCCACAGAAGCCAAGTTCAGACCTACCATGGATGAGGTTGTGAAAGTATTGGAGGAACTCCAAGATTCAAATGAATCTACGGCCAATAACCAGACGAACAATGTGCATAGGAGCCGCAGACGAAGTGCAGATGATGCTCTTAGCAGAAGGAACCCTACCAATTATCCCCGGCCTTCTGCTTCCTCACTTTATGCCTGAAAATCAAAACCTGACTAAGGCTGCTTCTCTTTATGGCTAAGCAAACTGCAGTTATCTTGGAAACTCTGGCATCCACCAGCATTGTGGACATGGTTGTACAGTTGTTTTGCTGACTTGAGTTCCGAAGCAAGCACAAAACAGCAGTTCGCAAAGTATTGTGTATGTATTCTACATTAACCTAAATGTTTGTGATACCTGGAGTCAGCTTTGAAATGAGAGATGCATCTGTATTAATAATTTCACGTTTCCTCCTCTTTTTCCACTCGGGGCTTCTTGTATTAGATGAAATATTGAGTTCTTTGATTTGATAAATACATGGATCCCTGGCCTGGGGTCCTAGATGGGTGTAACTAAATCATTCGCGAGGCTTTTGGCTTAGTAAAAGGGAAGAAAAATGATCGGAGGTGGAAAGAAAAGTAGATGGAAAAGTTGCAGACCGTTGGAAAAGTATTGCAAACTATAGTCGACGATGGTCTTTGCAAGGTGAGAGTGAGAACCATTATTAGTAACTGAGGTTACGTGAATAGTCATTGGCTATGGAAGATCTTTGTTTTGGATCACCCCAACATGAATCACGAAGCTGCGGAGAAGACTGCGTTGAACTGGAGTCCAGCCAAAGACCCTGGAGAAACGCGAGGGCCTGAAGACTTGCTTGTCATGTTTCGGTAGTAATAAGCATTAGTCACGTCTGTCTACTCTTGTCTGCGACAGAATCTGTGGATCCTTCTCGTGAAATATGTGGAATTAATGATTTGAAATTCGGATCGGTCATCAAATCGGAAGCCTTACTGATTACTGATTTGATCGGTTCAACCGGTGTGATGTCATAATTATGCAATAATTATATTTAATTATATATAACATTAATAATCTTTTAAAAAATACAAAAAAATACAAAAAAATAAATAATAAAAATTTTATTGAACCAGTGGTTGGACCGGTCCGACCGGTCAATTGACCGATTTTGACCGGTTCTTACTGGTTCAATTGAGAACTGATTTTAAAGGGTGAATCGGACCGGATAACTGACCGGTCACCGGTTGAACCGGTCAGACTGGCCGGTTCGGTCCGATTTTCAAAACAGAGTGTGAAATGATGCCCCCAAAACCAATTTTATTTGTATAAGGTGTTACGGTTTACTCTTTTAATCTAATGATAAAAGAGTAATTACGATGTTGAACTTCGAAGTAATCGGTAAAGTTATTCTTTTATAACTAAAGTTAAAACATTCAAAAGAAAGACAACATATATTAATGACCGATTTTTAACCCTCACAAAATAGGGAATCTTTGAGTAACCGGTTTAGAAGTAATTAGGAGGTTGAACCTTTGAGTAACCGGTTTAGAAGTAGGATTTTGTCAATAATAATTTGGACTCATCAATGTTAATGTAATTTTAAAAATAATTTATTTAAATATTAATTTTGATAAAAGATTTACATAAGTTATTATTGTTATCTCTTTTATAATTTTTGTGTTCCATTCAAATTCTAACAAGTACTATTTTAATAACATTAAACTACAAAGAGATAACTTTAAACAAATATATGGTTTATTAGTTTGATTAAAAAGAGAATGATTGACCCAACAACCTGGCAAGTGTTCTTGTTCTTGTACATAGCACCATTGATAGAGGTTAAGCTTGTTTTATCCAATACATAATCATTAAAGAATAGCAAGTTAGTGGATAGTGTTTTACTAGTTGTCAAATCAACCAAAAAGTAGTCAAAGATATCAGCTGCAAAATAGTTGTCAAAGTTGTTATAAAGTGACTTAGTTGTAAAGCTACAACATAAGCCTAAGTATACTATTTTAATAGATTTTGTGAGTTCTTTATTCAATCAAAACAAATTCTATCTTAAGATGCACCAACATCTAGCATTAAGAGCGGGTTGTTTTTAAATGAGGTCTGATTCAAACAAATATCTCATCAAAGTCAGGCAGTCCTAACCCAACTATCACAACTATTGCAGACACAACAAATTCAACAAGTTCAAACGGTAATTTTTAAGTTTGATGGCAAAAATAGTTTTGCTATATGGAAGCACTTAATGAAGCTCACATTGCAAATGACAATCTTGGAGATACCTAAATAGAAGATATTGATAAAATAGCGAAAGAATTGTCAAAACATGATTGGAATTTAAATAAAAGGACCTATTTTTTAATATGTCAATCCGTAAAACTTTCGATTTTGGAGGAAATATTTCATGCCAAAGCAGCAAAAGACACTTAATATACTTATTACAACTTATAAAGGTGCGGATCCTATTAAAAGAACAAGAGTACAAGGATTAAAGTGATAGTTTGAGCTTATGGAGCAAGAAAAAGATGAGAGTTTTTGTGATTGATAATAACAATTTTAGTTATTATCAATCTGAATGCAAGTCACTTATCCATTGTTATAACTGTAAAAGGTATGGTCATTATAGCAAAGAATGTTGTGTCAAAGCTTCAAATAAAAGAGTGAATCATGTTAAGGTAACAAAGAAAGAAAATAACGCAAAGATTTTGCTAACGACCAGTCATGCTGCTGTAAATAGCCAAGACATCGAGTGGTTATTAGATACAGGCTGCATTAATCATTTAAGTGGAAAAAAGGAATTGTTTTCCAATTTATCTGAGAAATCTCGAACAATAATAAACTTGGAGGAAGTTTACATTGAACAACTGCCAGGTTATGAGAATAAGTTTACATTGAGCAACTGCCAGGTTATGAGAATTGCAGGAATGAAGATAAAGTTTATATATTGAATAAGGCACAGTATGGATTAAAGAAAGCACCGCGAGCATAGTATACTCGTATTGATTCATATTTTTTGGCTAACAATTTTCAAAGATGTTCTTATGAGCATGCCTTATATGTGAAAACCAATAAGGCTGGAGATATCATGATATGTGAAAACCAACAAAGATGGAGATATCATGATTGTTTTCTTATGCTTGGATGATCTTATCTTCGCTGCAAAAGTCTAAAGTTACTAGTAAATGTCATATAGTCAATGATTTCTCAGTTTGAGATGAAAAATTTGGGTTTGATGCCTTACTTCCTGGGTATTAAAAAAAAACAAGTAGATCAAGGGATATTTATTTCTCAAAAGATATTTTAAAGAAATTATGGAAGCATATAAATCAATATTAACTTCAATTGAAGAAAGATTGAAGCTTTACAAATATGGAAGTAGATGCAACACACTTTAGAAGACTTATTGGAAGTTTAAGGTATTTAACAACAACAAGACCGAATGTTATTTATGGAGTTGGACTTGTAAGTAGATTTATGGAAACACCAAGAAAATGTCATTGGCAAGTTGCAATAAGAATTCTTAGTACATCAAAGGTATATAGATGATGGAATCTTCTACTCAAATAGTAATATGGCGGAGCTAGTTGGATATACTGATGGCGAATAGGTTGGAGACACAAAAAACTAGAAAAGTGCCTCTTGTTATGTTTTTAATCTTGATTTTGGAGCTTTTTCTTGATCATCTAAGAAACATGTTATGGCCCTTTCAATGGCAAAAGTAGAATATATTGCAGCAACAGATCGTGTAATCCAATCAGATTGGTTATTGAGAATGCTTGGAGAATTACAATGTCAACAAGATGGTCCAATGAGAATTTTTTGTGATAATAAGTCAACTAAAAACTTAGTTTCCATAGTAGCAGCAAGCATATTGATATTACATATCATTATGTTTTTGATTTGCTAAAAGAAAATGACATTTTTGTTAAGTTTTGTGCGTCGCAAGATCAAGTTATAGATATGTTTACAAAGCCATTGAAGGCTTAATTGTTCTACAAGCACAAAAAAGAAGCATGGAATGATCTAAACAAGCTTAAGGGAGACTAATAAAGATTAAACTTGCTTTGTCCAATACTTTAATCATATAAAAAACATCATGTTAGTGAACAACCGTTCTCATTAGTTGTCACATGTTTTGCTAGTTATCAAATTAAGATAAAATTTATCAAAGATGTGTTGTAAAATAGTAGCTAAAGTTGATATAATCCGATTTACTGCAGGAAGAAAAAGGACTTCTATGCTCCAAAAATTGTTGTAATAGAGAAGAAAGGTGAGGTATAAAAAAAAGAGAGAGAAACAAACTCTAACAAATTTGAATTGAAGTGGTAAGAAATATTTTATAAGGCTATAACAAAAGTTATGTTTGCATTAAAAAAGTGTGTTCAATAGATTTTATGAGTTATTTATTCAATCGAAACAACTTTTATGTTAAGCTACACCAGCAACCATTCGTGTTACTTCTCACTCTGCCTCTACCCCCACCTGCTGTCCATAATGTGTATAATATAGTGGAGTGTTGCAAGAGAAAAGAAGAATCCTTGGCTAGGAAGAACAAGGCTAAAAGAGAGGAAGAAGGACAATAAGCACAGATAAAACAAATAGAGAGAGAGAGAGAGAGTTCCGTTTATATGATTTTTGTCTGACTCAAACTGATATGCAATGGAAATTATAAACGTCTAATCTAATTGGACCAAGAGCAGACTATGCTAATTGGACTACATTACAACTCCTACTTGGAATTATATAACAAGATAGCTCATTCATCATGAAGAGAACCTCATACTGCAACAGTCTTGTGTCCCATAGCATAAGCCATCTGTTTGAGTTCTTCCAGGAATAGAGAGTTCTAAGCTGCCCAGGTGCCCTTTTCACCTCCTTCATTCTTGATTGAATAGTACCCTTCTTTTCCTTTTTCCAACATAGCTCTGATCTGTTATGGCTTCAAATTCTTTGTTATTCTCCACAATTTCGTTGGTATAATTCTCCATAAGCTTCTTGACAAGTTCCTCCCACTGTTATTCTCTCCTTTTTATATCGTTTACAAATGTAACAATCACAGGGATTAGATGATATTTAGAATTTGAGATAGTCATACCCTCTTAATAAATCCTCTCACATCCATCATGACTGGCGCTATGAACCTTCTTCAACTTCTCACTAGCAGCCATAAACCTGGGAGAACCTCAACATTCCGGACATCATCAATCAAACAAAGCCTGTATCTTGACATTTCCAAATGTAAATTTACTGAGATAAGGTGCGAAACAAACTAATCCAATTTACCAATACTTTCTGATAATTGAGGAGACAGGACAAGTTGGGTCTCCACTTCTTGTCCAAAGTCCTTATCATGTGCATTCGCAAACAAATCAATAAAGAAGGTGCAGGACAAGCTGGCAAGAAACAGACACAGCAGAGAGGAGAGTTCAATTGATATGACTCAATTTAAGTTACAAATGGAGATTATAAACTTGTAATCTACTTGGACCAAGGGCAGACTATGTTAATTGGACTCCATGACAACTCAATACTTGGATTTATATAACAAGACTCAGCACATTCACCACTAGGAATTTAAGCTCCGAGCTATGACCATGTAATGTAATGGTTTACATTTAAGATCACTACTATAAATGACCATACAGCTCTTTTCGACATGACTAATCCTCATCAGCTTCGGCTGCGGATATTTCAGAATCCAATTTGTTTATTAGCTGCTCACTGATATGTTTTGCCACAGAAATCATGTCAAGAACTATGCTTGGATCGAGTCCTGCACCTCCTCGTTTGGTCAGCCCACAAATGTGTCCCTTCCTATTAACAGATACTGATACAGCAGAGTTCATCTGGGACTCCTCTTCTGTAGTGGCATCCACGATGTAGTTCTTTCCAATCTGCAAGGTAGACATGTTTAAAATTTTACAATGAAGGATGTTGCAATTGTCCAGAGCTCACAACGTCATCACCTTTGTCAAAGTAACGATGACAGGTACTGCAGATGTATCAAACTGTAGAAATTCTTCATCACTTATGTCAATCTCAGGTTGCTCATCTCCTGCTGCACCCCCAGCAACATTTACTTTTGGGATGCCTACATTGCTCAAAGCAGCCTTTGGGAACATCAGCAAGCATATTAGTGATTGATATTCCCCACAAAATTTTACTGAAAAACAGAAAATCTTCAAAATGATGATAGTGCACTTGCATTTGTGAGAAAGGAATTCAAGCGTGCAGATGGCTGAGCCATGCTTACCCAGGTACTAATTACTTGGAAGATGAGGAATTTATTTCATAGCGTTGGAAAAGCAATCCCATGTTCTCACATTCCCGCCTAAATCTTAACTGAATGGAGAAAAAAAAAACTAAGGTTCAAACAAATTACACTGTGTACCTTGATGGCAGCACCAAGAGCATCTAATAGATTTCCATCTGAACTGATGACAAGGCTATCGATATAAAGATCCCAGCAAATTTTCCCTTGAACAACTACTAGAGATGATAGATCAATCCCCGCCCCTGCAACAATTTTATTGCCTTTACTAATTGACCTAGCAAGCACCAAAAATGATAATAAATTGAGGAAATAAAAAAAGATTGCCTAAAAGGAAGCAAAGAGTAAAATAAATCCAGGGTTCCTAGTTGCTCTGCAACACAAACCTGCTCCACTTTTACCACCCAAGAGACAACACTCTAGAGCAGTTGAAAGTTCTGTTGACAATTCCTCTCCCCCTCTTCCCTGAATCAGATAAAATATCGAAGAAATATGATGAATGATTAAGAAAATTCAATTAGGCTTGACCATTCTCAGATGCACTACTAGATAAATATCTGGTGACAAGAATAAGGCAGCAAATATATGGTGACAAGAATAAGGGAGCAAAATAAAAGAAAAGGTAAAAGTACATTAAAGTCTTGCATCCAATCTGGCTGACTATTATAAACTGTTAACATGGAGTTATATTTGGAAATCTAACATGCATGAATTATTTAAGGAGAAAAATAAGTGCTAACCCCTTTATCACGTCATTAACAATTTGGTCTTTAATTTGTAAAGCAATTTATCATTAAATCTTAACCATTGCAATCATCAAGAAACTGGAATCCATCATTGCACAAAATTAACAGAATAGACAGACTACAGAGTAACAGAAAGAATGACACTACCTCAAACATTGGTTCTGCAACTGGACTACAGTCAACGAATATGGCAACCTTTCCCTTATCAGGCTGCAGCGCACTTGGCTTCCCTAGTTCAGCCTGCAATCAAACATAGAACATGATAATAAAAATTGTCAAAACCTTGAAGGAAGTAAACTGGGCAACTAAATAGTATCTAGAAAGCAGAAGAGCATGTAGAGCACCTTCACACTGGCAATAACCTCTGTTGCACCCATTCTGATCCGTGCAGAGCCATTTGCCTACCACGCAAGTAGATAACCAAAATAAAAGTAAAATAGATGGAGAACAGAAAAGGCCAAAAAAAAACACAAACACACACAACTAGACAGCAGCAGAACAAGAATTCAGTTACCTGAGGGATGACTCCTGTCTCAACAAAGATGGGTCTGTAAGCATCTCTCTTGCGACCATCAGAACGGATGTTTTGATCAATTCCACCGTGAATGAAACGTTTTTCTCCAACAGAAAGCCCTACCATTTCTTAAAATCTAAAAACACTGCCAACCATGAGGATCACATTAGTGATCTTCCAACAAAAATCACTCAGCAGATTAGTCAAAAGGTAATTTCGCAAGAAAAGAAACAAATTAAACAAGAGTGAATTTCTTGTCCTTTTTATCTATCGTAAATATTAACACTTAAAATTGAGCATTCAATCATAAAAATCCAGAAACCAATAAGCTTATTCAGCAACTAAAGTCTCTCATCCAGAAACCAATAAGCTTATTCAGCAACTAAAGTCTCTCCGCCAACAAACATTTTAGTAGTTAAGTGAATTTGACAAATTGGGTACACAGCACTAACTACTAACCAACATAAAACTTATGGCCTGTTTGGTTCAAAGAATGGAATAGCTAAAGAATAAAATAGATATTCTTAAGAATAGAAACGATGAGGAATAGAATATAATATTTATTACTTTATTTGGTTTAAAGAATAGATTTAGATAAAGAATTTCTATTCCAATGTTTAGTTTGAAAATATAAGCTTGGAATGAGAAAGGAATAAGTAACAAAAGACCAAAATATCCTTATCCTTTATTATTATTATTATTTTATTATTATTATTATACAAAATTAACTTTTCTTATTATTATTTTTTATTATTATTATACAAAATTAACTTTTCTATTTTTTTTATTATCATTATTATACATGATTAATTTTCTTATTATTATTATTATGATTATTAAATTCCTTGTTATTATTAACTTTCTTCCTCTTCTTCTATTATGATGATGACTATTATTATTATTATATGAAATTAATTATTATTATTATTATTATAAATCACTACATCACTACATCAAGTTTTATACTGCTCTCTTGCCATGCTCGGAATATCTCCATGATCTATATCCTAAAGCTAAGAGCTCAATTTCCAGTTTGCAATTCATAAAAACTTGACTTCATATGTTCATTACACCAATACAGTACATAGCACAAGATAAAACACAATCAAAAGACTGTTAACGTAGTTGCAAGTAGCAACTCTCTCCCTAAGCACTCAAGAACTCAACATGATCTATATCCTAAAGCTAATAGCTCCATTTCCAGTTTGCAATTCATAAAAACTTGACTTCATATGTTCATTACACCAATACAACACATAACACAAGATAAAACACAATCAAAAGACTGTTAACGTAGTTGCAAGTAGCAACTCTCTCCCTAAGCACTCAAGAACTCA
>JANIPM010000008.1:61450056-61466182 GCA_027478405.1 Erythroxylum cassinoides
TAGAAAGTCGTGTTTTAGTGATAAACTGGAAATTTTAGCTGTTGATATTAATAGAATTGTATGTTCTACCAAGTTGCCTATTGTGTTGGAAACTTAGTTTCTCTATAATTATATGCCAAATCTTAATAATCACATCGAATATGATACGAGGAAAAAACTAATAATGATTTAAGTTAATTGCTTATATGTATTCGATGAGCCTACACATATATACATATGAACATACAGTAAAAAGAGGGGTTCTTGTGAGAGTTAAGAATGAATCCTATTTTACCTCATTTTGTTCTTTAGATAAGTTAAGATTTAACCCTTTTTTGTCTTATTTTGCTCTTTATCAAGTCAAGAATGAATTATATTTTGTCTCATTTTATTTTTTTTACAAAAGTTAAAAGTGAATTCTATTTTATTCTTCATAAGAGTGGGCCCTAGACAGGTGCCCTATTTGTCCTTGCGTACATGTGACTTATTTAGAAATAGTATTTTTACTAGTTATAAATAAGATTACGTATTATTGAAAATTTTAGATGTTTTGTATGAATTTCTGTTAGGTGTTATTACTGTAGCATATATATAAATAGAAACATTTCTTTTATAGATAATTCAACCAACTACTTTTCATATCTGTTACAAAAACCACACTACAACTGGACATTATTACTCATTTTTCTTAAGAATTTCTAAATCACTTTAATTAATGACTCAATGATTTCCTCTTCTTGCAAGTATGTTCAAAAAGAAAACTCAAATGACCAAAGCAACCAATGCCCATTGGCTTTTCACTTCAATAATTTCTCAATATTGTTGGTAGTGAGTAAAAGTTCAAATGTATGCAAGTGGCCCCTCTCCACTTAGACCAAGCCTTTAGCCTACCCACTTATACAAAGTTAAATTTAACTACATTTGTTACAATTGGACTTCTTCTTGGCCGCGTTTTGAGACATTGTTGGCATTTTCATCATGCCCAATTTGAAGTTAATAACATACAGTAGTCAAAATATGAAATACAACGGCTTACATATTGTGCGTGTTTTTCAAAAGATGCATGTAAGATTCAAAGGATACATGATATTGGTGCTATGTCTTAGTCAATTGTCTTCCTGAATCTCAATTGTTCGGTAACAACCCAAGATGCTTCCAACCTTGCGGCTTCTTTATACACGTGTTTCATTTATCAAATAGGCTTATAAAAAAATAAAGCCCAACTTGGACATGTTCAAAGTTCAAACTCTTGTTCAGATTCAAGAAAATGGCATCCAAGCTCTACTTCAGCTCATTTTACTAAAGTTGAAAAAGAAAGGTCCAAATTGAACATAATCAATACTTAAAGTAACCTCAATTAGTGTAGCCCAGGCTTCATAAGCCAAGTTCACTTCCACCTTTGTAAAGTCAAACTCCATTCAAACTAATAGTTTGATACTTTTAAGCTTCAAGTTGAAACTAGTTTATAATTGAACTATTCAATAATTCTTTTTTTTCATTTTAATAAAGTCTTTACCAAGTAGTAATACGAGTTTATAAACGAAAATTATCTTTGAAAAACAAGGAATGAGGACCATATTGAAAAATAGATTATAATTATGTATTGATTTAATGATAGAATCCTAATTCTATGCTTCTAATAAGAAATCAAATCAACAAATTTTAGTACACAAAATTCCTCGCTTTGTAAGAATTGGATAAAGAATATTAATTATAAATAACCATCCCTTATATTTTAACAAGAAAAATGTTAGAGAATATATAAAACCAATTTAGTTAGCTTCACACAACAGCTTAAGCTATTGTGGTGAAACGGTTACTTAACATGGTATCAGAGCCTTTATGATCAAATGGTCATGAGTTCGAATCCTACCACCCATCTATTCTAATTAAATTAAGCACAAGGTAAAATAGGTCTGTGCAAGTTTCAAGTCCAAAGGGTTTTCACTTGAGGGGGTGTGTTAGAGAATATATAAAATCAATTAAGTTGGCCTCACACAACAACTTAAGCTATAATGATGAAACGGTTACTTAACAAAAAAAATATTTATATGATTCAAATTTATAACTTTTCGGTCACAAAATAATGACTTTACCAAGCTTCTAATATGAATTTCTTTATTTTGTAGAGTTTGTAATGAAATTGGAGCATATAACCACGCCAAAAACATGATTGCTAAGGTCCAAGTGCCCCCCCTTCCCTTCTTAACCCAAACGAACAAAGTGATTTAACCCATTTAGGGTCAGACCCATCTTTAGGAATACAGATCCCATAATACTGGGTCTGGTCTCTGTTTTGGATAATGCAGAACATCTTCACTTAGTAAAGCCCAAGTGTCCGATTATGGAAAGTGATGATTTATGAATATTCTATTGGGACGGGAGTCCCATCCCATCCTATTCCAATGTCCAAAGAGAGAGAACAGACAGTCAAAGAAGTCGACCATCGCACGCACACGTACGTAGTATTGCATTTACTGGTCAAACATATTCATATTAGGCACCATTGGAGATTGCGATTGAGACGGTCACCGTCTTCTTCACGCACGGTCTTCGCGGGTTTCAACTTTGAGACAAAAACACGTGCGCTACCGAATCAACAAACGGACTCCATACTTGGACTAATAACAAACTTGTCCCCCACCCCCACGCTTCCGTAGGACCCTTTTTTCAATTCTTTTTCTTAATAAAATTATTATTAGAAAATACAAATTACTTAATAATTTCAAATATTAAAGTGTTTTTGCATGTTTTCATTTTGCTACCAAAATGGCAACTTTCAGAAGTTACCAAAAACATGTGAAAAAAAAAAGAAAAAGAAAAAGCAGGCTGATTGATGCATGGCGTTAGCGCCATAACTAGTGGAGTCTCACACGCCTCTCGCTAAAAACCAAAAGTTGCCAACCGAAAACAACTCTCTCCCTCCCTCCCTCTTTGACTGGCTACTATTCTCAATACAGATATTACTGTTTCAGTATTTCTTCTTGCTTCCAAGTTCCAATTTCAGCTGCTGCTAAATGCTAATCCAAAATGGGATTCTTATAGTACGGAGTCTATAAAACATACGCATGTATGAAATTACCATCTCCTCTCCGACCCTTCTCTTATCTTTGCTGTCTCGTCCCTTCTCAGCATGCAATAGTTCTTACCGTATGAACAAGCTAAGTTGAGTTTCCTAGTCATGGGGATTAAGCTTGTGAATCTCCATATATTCCCTTGGTGTTTTCAGCTAATGGGCCACCGCTTCCCCTGCGTGCAAGACCAACACCAAGACCGGCCTGCACCAACCATCAAGCTCATCAACTCCGATGGCAAAGTCACCGTCTACCACAGACCAGTTCGCGTCTCTGAGCTAATGATGCAGTTCCCAAAGCACTTGGTGTGTTCTTCTGATTCCTTGTACATAGGCCAGAAGATCCCATCTCTTTCCCAAAACGACCGCCTTCAGCTCGGTCGCAACTACTTTCTTCTACCTAAACATTGTTTCCAGTCTGTCCTGTCTTTTGTCACCATAGCCTCCTTTACCAGTCAATCCTCCTCCCAAGCATTGAGAAATTCAAGAACCGCACTTGTGAAGAAGGCAGCCACATGTCAGCCCTTCGACATACAAAAATCTCCGTCTGGGTGTTTAAGGATACGAGTGTCGGATGAGTTTATTATATGGCAGTTGATGGAACAAGGCAAGCTCAATGAGTCAGAAGAAGAAAAAGATAACAACAGCACAAGAAGTAGAGTATGCAGTACTCCTCAGTTGCGGAGGGATTATACTCAGCTTGTAGGGTCTCAACGATGGAAACCCAAGCTCGAAACCATTAAAGAGAAGGGGAAGAAAAGAAAGCTTTCGTCTTTCGGAATGAAGAAGAAGAAACATCTGTCTAAGGCCACCCAAAAAGCTCAAGTCACGCAAAAGACTCATAACAAGATCACTTCGGAGCATCAACATCACGCCACATCCATCAAGCCTTCTTCCAAATCCAAAATCAAGACTACCAACAAATCAAGGAAATGATACTCTTATAGCAGATTCAGGAGACGGTGCACCTTTGATGTTTCCAAATTTTACCTTATTTTCTTTTGACACCTTTTTTGGTGATTGAGGTTTGCCAATGCATACCTGATGTATGTTGTAAAATTGAACGTAAATTAGTTAGATCTATACAAAATTGGAAGTTAAGAAAAGTGTGTAAAACTAAATCAGATGCTTTTGTCAAATCAGTTATGTTTGTTATACAGCTCAATGTCTGGTTCCGAAATTTTCATAATTTTCAGCTTGCAGCTTCAATAAGAGAATTGATAGATACCAAGAATGGAAGAAAGGTATTGCTATTCTCTTTCACCCACTTGCAGGAACTCGTCTCGTTAAGCAAATAATACTTACAAATAACAAAGTACCTAAGTCAAACCACTTTAGTTCTAAAAGAAAGATCGTTCTAAATATTGCAGGGCTATTCTTCATATGCCCAACCTTAGCATTTAGGATAGGATAGGAGGATCATCGTCTTGGAAGTCGATGTCTGATCACTCTCCGTTCTTGATCTAACTCAAAATTTGCTGAAGAAAAATCTTTGCTTGAGAAGAATGGTCTTAGATCACTAATCCCACGTTCATCAGCCTGCATTAGTTGAAGAAATAACCAAAACATTCCACAAGTCAGTATAATCTTTCATCTTGCAATCCGATCATCCAACAGAAAAATCTTAGGGAGACTAAAAAGATTAGGTTTCCTGTACCATGCTCAGCAGATCGTCCACTTTCACATCAATATAGGTAAGCCCAGAAGTAGAACCCGAAATTAATTCTTCAAAGCGAAGCGCTTTGTTCACAAGCTCTTGTAGAAGACTGAGAAGCATTCTATTGTAATCCATCTTGTAAGTGATGTATTTTCTGAAATTCTGTATTGACACCAAGTCATGCTTAGTAAATACTTCAAATTGGTCATAAAATTATACTTATAGCAATAAGAAATCGTCCACTTTCAGTTGTTTGGATGAACACAAATGCAAAGCCTGTTTGTCTAAACTGGTAGGATCGAGTAACTGGTGAATGAAGATGAAATAGGTCTAAAACATAGTTTAAGACCACCTTGTCTGGTATCAGTCGAGACATAGATTCTGTAGCCAAAATGGGATAAATATTTTTATTTTCAAAATTCGAACCCAGAACAAGTCAGACACTAGGGTTGTTTAAGAAAAAAACTTCGGCCGATTGGCACATGTACATTTGAAGATACTTGGTGTCAGAAACTAGCTTCGTAAACAAAAGCTAAAACAATATGGCATTTGGAGGTGTGCATTCCCATAGAATCCTTTTTTGTCTTTTTCCCTTTTGTTCACACCCATTCTCAAACAGTATTATAGGGTATATTAGAAGTATGCCAAGGGAATATAACCAAACAGAAAGAAGGCTTATGAGAAAAGCATCCATTCTCTTTACCTTTTGAAGAGCTCTTTGCACGCCATACTTTTGTGTTGAGATGAATGAATTTAGTAAAACACCTATTGCCATGTCAACATCTTCTTCCGTGACATGCTGCCTGAGGTGCATTCTGGCATGCGCTTCAGACATTCTAATCATCCATTCTATGTGCCTCGCTGCTATTGGAACTTCCTTGTCCATGCACATAAGTATGGTAGAAAGGAATATAGCAGGGTTATCAATATACTGCACGCCCGTTAAAGTTAGTACCAAAGAGTAGAACAAACATCTCACCGATGATTCTCTTCGAAGTTCAGCATATACTTGTGTGAGCTTTTCCATGTCAGAATCATGCAACCTCAGGAAAACGTTTAACTTGGCATATGTTATGTATTTCTTCAGCAAATCTGGGGAAATAATTTGGGACAAATTAAGTACTCATGATTAAAGAAATAAAAAGATCAGGTCCATCTATAGAAAATAAATGAAGGCTCTTAGGCTCTTAATTATGATACCTCTGGATCTTGATCAACTGGCCTGGCAGAGGCTTGAATATCATCCTCAGACTCATTCAAGGATCTAGCATCTATATTAGCACCTTTGGATTGTGACTTGAAATGACTGTCAACTACAAACTTTGCAAGCATCTCATCTAATACTGGGTCAACCACATCCTGCAATTAGAAATTGTTTGTCTCACTGTTAACTTGGACCAAATGCAGGCAATCAAAGAAGAATCAAGATAGATAAAGGTTTACCTTAACAAAACAGAGGACATCAAAACATGAAATGATGGGATCTGCTAACTCAACATTCTGTGAAAATGTCTTGGAGGAATCGTACCTGCAAAAAGTATTTCAAGGAATTGAAAGCATTTACTAACAACGTTCCTGCTTCCTGCTACTCGTTTTTCTCAATATATCAACATTAAGTACTCATATACCTTCCTCCAACTGGATTTGCTGCAGCAATGACAAAGCAGCGAGCTTGTAGAGAAGTAACAATTCCTGCCTTTGATATGCTAATGCTTTGCTGCTCCATTGCTTCACGGATACCAGTGTTGTCAAAAATTACATAGTATCAAAATATCAACACCGTCTAGCAGCCAAAAAAAAACACACACACAGAAAACTTAGAAAAAGATCATCCTGAAACCAAAAATGAAAAACAAACCTTATAATTCTGACCAGCTTCAAAATTTGAAAGCACAGTCTTACAACCAGTACTGTATAGCATGACGTGCAAGAAACACAATTACCAACATGTTAAACCCAATGCTGCCTTCTCCTGTGTGTTCAAGGGTAACGGCACATCAGCAAGTTAATGGATGTTAAAGTAAGAAAAAACATCGTTCTTTTATAAGAGGTCAAATGTCAAACATAAACAGACAACTTCAAGATTGAATTTTGAAGTATGACACCAACCTTAAAACCCTTGTAAACAAGGCCCTTATCAAAGAGCTGAGAAAAAACCCACCAAACACTTTCCATAAACTTCAAGTCCATAGTCTTGTAATCGTTCTTAAAATCAACTGCACGCAAGTTAAGATTTATGTAAAACATTTTTTCCAGCAAAAATTCAAAGATGATCTCATGTCCTCTTCAATCAATGTGAAGATTAAGGTTCCATACTTGCCTGGAGAAAGTAAGCAAAAGTGAATTTGCCCGCAAAGATCAGTAACCAAAACAGCACATACCTGCAGCAGTTAGAGGAAAATTTTAATAAACAACAAGGTTGGGGCATAATGTGGGATGTAAAAGAGGAAGAACTATTTATATCAGTCTAACTGAGGCAATCAAAAGTATACACATCTCCACATAATACATATTCACCCATATCAATGCTTGCAACTATTAAATGCAAACTGCGATATCCGTAAAGATTAAGAATTAAATACATCATAAGTTTTTCACAAATACATGAGTCAACACACAATACAACAAACACATGCAGCTCTTTTAACTTCAATTCATCAAATATATTGAATTCATATGCATTCCAATCCAAACTTACCAAAAGGAACAGACCATACAATGTCCCTCTCACACTCAGAAAAAAAAGGTACCTGATAAATCAGAAAGCAAAAGCAATATAGATTCCACAAGAAAAAAAATGCAACGAAGCAAGATACACATGCATTCAAATTAAAGATTGGGAGCTATGAAACTTGATTATTGAAGAAGAGTCAAAACATTGAATATCAGAGAAACAAACCCGCAATAATCACTCATTCTCTCATAAAGACCACGTCCAACAAAGTATCGTTCCTGAAGTAGGAATAAAAGTTGCACTAAAATAAATATCAAGTACAGGGACATACACATATCCAATCCTTTGAAATGAATGTTGTTAAAAGTTACTGAACCAAACAGATATAACTGAATTACCTGAACAGCAGTGGCCAAAAACTGGAGCAAGAATGACCACGAAAGTAAAAGAGTAAGAAGAGACGATCAAAAACACAAAAAAAGATTTAGAAAAGAAAAGAAAAGAACCAGCTCTATGCAATCCTCTTCTTTATGAATCAATTACAACAATTTAAATATCCCAGGTAATTAATAGATGCTGGTGAAGTTCGGTATTTTTTTCTCTCCTTCAGTAAGTACTTGACTCTACTCCCATGTTTTGGACATAAAACTACCACGTGAACCATTGTAACTTAATGGTACGACAAGTTAGTTTCTTTCTTATTGTTGCAAAAAGTAGAAATGAAAAGCATAGACTTTACACTCATCTATAAACAAAAGACCTAACCGAATCACAAAACATTAGAAGTGCAAGTCAGGATTGGGCCTCTGCAGCAAATGAGCTCCTAACCAGCAAAGGAATTACAACAATAACAACTGATATTCTACTGAGAAATTCCAGAGCAAAAGCCAAACTCTCAAGCTAATTCCAATTGAAAACAAAAAATTGAACATTCTGCTTTGACAAATTAATTCTTGAACCAAATATCAATGTAAAAGAAACAAAAAAAATCAAACCTGGTCAGGTTGGGACGTGTGGACAATCAAAAGGACTACCAAAGAAGTATTGAGGGGAACTAACCTCCAACTAAAAAAAGATGCAGTGCGAGGAACTTTTTTTAATCCAAGTTTCCCATTTTATTATTAGGCAAAGGAAAAGAACAAACAAGTACCTGATTGTTCTTGATGATCTTTGAAATCAGAGCATAACAAAATGTCCTGGATAAAAAAATCCACAAACTCTTAGTGTAAAGAAATTTCTTTCAGAACACACAGCTGATTACAGTATAATCAAAGGATATAGCTGTATCAAGCAGCATTTTTGAAGCCAGTCATAAATCATTACCTTCCGCATACCTTGAGAAACATTGCAAACTGCCTCTGCAGGGAAAAGGAGAAGATGTCATGGTTAAAGAAAACATAAATTCTTTCTATTGTAGCAGAAAATATGATAAAAAAACACCAAAAATCCAGATAGACTGCACCAATAATCTGAAAGTAACTTGGCCAAAATACTGCACAGCTCACACTAATTATTTTAGGGAGCAAGATCATAGACGCAATTCCTAAATTTTTCCTCATATAAAACTTTAAACCACAGCAGCTATTCTATATCTTGAGAGAACATGTCCAAGTAAATCATACGGCATCATGATGCATATAAAGCAGCAACTCCAGAGGTAGAAGCACAGAGCAAACTAATAGATTTTGTCCACTCCAAGATCATTCGAGATTCCAATGGCTATAAAAATTAAAATCAGATGTCAGCAATGTATTACCCAAGTTTGAAATGCTGGGTTTCACTGCAAGAGTCAAGCCCAGAAAACAGTCATCAGTGTCTGCTCCAAAATCCCAAAGATTTAACTCAAGATTTGGCTTCGCTCCTGTGGAGTTGAAAGAGAATGATATAGAAACCATCGATAGACACACTTGGCATGCTTATTGCATTAAAATTTGATTTTAGAGAACTTACCTATGTTATTAAGCCTTAATTCCAGGGGATCTTGAACTGGAAAAGAAACTCTTGTGCCCACCTATACAAGAAATATTGGTAAATGGAGGATCAATAAAAACTATGAAAATCAGACTTTAAAGCAATATTTACATGGAAAAAGGGATGTTGGAGTGACTGATCAGCAGTTGGCCTCTTCAATGGGTCCCATGAACATAATTTCTGTAACAAAGGAAGGAGTGAGAAAATGAAATACAAGAAATAAGTTGGCAGCAAATGCAAACTTTCTACTATAGGGAAATTGGTTAAATTTTAGGCTGTATCAAGACCCACCATGATCAAATCAATGGCTTCAGAGCTAATTGGGAATGATTTCAGATTGGCTGGCAGGCAAAATTTATAAAAGAAAATAGAGCAGTAAACAGCAAACGCTAAGAGAAGAAACAACCTCTAGAAACTGGATACAAGGATTAGATCAGCCTACCTCTGAATAAGTAATATTCATCAGCCCAGATATATTTTTTACCTCACGGAATGTAGTCCAATTGGGTGCACCAAAAAAACAGCATACAGAAAAAGAATGGATCTGCATTCTGTTTATTCTTTTCATCTAGAACCCGCTTGCAGCATTTCAAAACTAAAAATGAAGACCAATAGAGGGAAGGAAATGTAATGGCACAAAGGCAATGTTAAACAATGATAGCAAAACAGCTCTAGCTACTCACAAGTAAAGATATGATACTCCTGCTGAAGCAAAGCTAGTCCAGAAGAACTGAATAACGACTCTTGAGATAGCCATGCCTCGTGCAGTGCTGTAAGCTCCAAACATAAGTAGAACATCTAAACAACTTGTAAGCAGCAGGATAGTTACCAAGAGATAAAAAATTTCTAAATAATAAAATTGCATGTTTATATAAAACTCATTCAGAAATCAAGCTTACTCTTTATGAAATTCATGATAGCAAATACCGGCCCAACACTGAGTACTATTTTGAAGACATCCAAATTAATACGCCCATGGTTGAATGCTAAAATCGTCAGAACCTGCAGATAAGAGAATAACACATGAACTTATTGAATATAAACATCTCACACTAAACATTGGCCCAACACTGAGTACTATTTTGAATACATCCAAATTAATACGCCCATGGTTTAATGCTATAATCGTCAGAGCCTGCAGATAAGAGAATAACACATTAACTTATTGAATATAAACATCTTACACTAAATACATCAATAATCACAAACTTAACCTGGAACATCAAGACCAGAAAGATCCATAGCCGATAGAAACTACGGTATAGGTGGAGAAAAGTAAGATGTTCAACAAAAGAGCTTTTACCAATCTGTCGGGGGAAAAAAAAACAAGTTGTTAGGTCGAAGGATGCAAGCATTTGTTCAGAACTGAAAGTTAGCAATCGAGATAAGAATCACTGAAATCAAAAGCCCAACGAAATCACCAATGCACTCATGAGATAACAAAAAAAAAGATCCAAACTTTGAGAAAGATATAACCAGTGGCTAAGATTTCTCTGAAAAACCAGATATAAATTAAAGAAAATCTTTAAAAGATATAATCCCATTTTCATTAACACTGAAAAAAAAAAGGTGACGCAGGAAGTGGATCAGCTAGCTTCTTCGATCTTTATGGAATAGATGAGATAAAAAAAGTAGGTGAATAACGAAGGAGAAACCTTACAACACTCACAGATCGAGCATTTCTTTTTCTTCGCCGGAGCTGAGAGCGATCTCTCCTAGTGGAAAGCTTGTCATCTAGTGGATCGTAGACACCTACATGGTAACAAGAACATTAGCATATTACAACACCCTCTTACCAGATCAAACAAAAGTCAAAATTAAAGAAAACCCTTTCCAAGAAACCCTAAAAGGTTTAAAGAAAACACCTTCCAAGAAACCTCCACAAAAGAAGGTGAAGATAGATGAAAGGAACATTGAATGTGCGTGCAAGAAGTTTAATAAACAGTCAGAAATGGAGGAGAAAGATACAGCGATGGAACAATTCCTGGATGGCAAAGACGAATATGAAAAGAGGGGTTTCACCAAAAGTGGGCACCATGAGATGAGAAGTTTAATTATATAAAACAAAACTGATGAAAGCGGCGGTAGTGTTTGTTGTAATTATGGTTAATTAGCGTTAAATATTTATTTTAGGGTCATTATTTAGCATCGGTACAAGCTTTTGGATCTTTGCAATCGACAATGAAAGAAAAGAATTCATCTCCAATTTTCCTGACCTCAGATAGACCAGCACCTATACCCACATCAGATTCTTGCAATTCATCAGGCCTGTTCACAATTACAGCCCCACAAGCCTTTGCAATTCTATTGTTGTCAGCCTTCCTCAACCTCCTGATAGCACTGACACCTGCCTTGCTTAAGTAATGGCACGCTAAATCACTAAGCCCTTTCTCTGTGATTACTAGATTGGATTTGAACTTCAGTATCTGCATGCACATGTTCTCAATGTATTCCTCTTCCATTTTTAAAAGTACTCCCCAGTCTTCCTCTTTAACCAACTCAGCATTTGTTTGATTCTCACCCTTCTTGTATTCAAGTGGGCAGTCAAGAAGAATAATGCATGGATTGACAATCTTCCTTTTCATCTTACCAGGGCAACCACATCCTTGTTGAACATAACTCCTTTAAGAACTTTGGAATCTTCCAACTACCCACCTGGTACCTTCTCAACTTTAATATAATTTTTAATATCCACTTCTCTTAATCCCTGGCCAAGGTCAACACCTACTGTTGTGGTAGCATCGATTGCTAGATCCTGGACATTAACTGAAGACTTAGCACAAAGCATAGAACAATTAAATAACATTGAATATAGAATTTAGTTTTTAATGATTTGTGTACTCTTCTCTTCCAGCAAACATTAAAGTAGGAATCATACAAGATACTATTCAACTTAATTCAAAGCAACAAGGCAAAAATAATTCTGCATGTATGAAATTGTCATGGAACTCAATTGTCATTCTAATATACAGTCACACTCCTATTTTAAAATTTCTTATATATATCCTAATTTTTTTCACGTGAATTGTAACATGCAGTTCTATAATTTTAGGGTCCCACAACTATTCTAAATTACGCTTATCAAAATATGCTGGGACACACAACAAAGAACTAAAACAAATGCTAGTACAATTATTAGTGACTGCAAGTCCAAATTCAGTATCAGGCCTGTTAAATAGAGGCTAGAAAGGTTTCCGTCACAGAAAAAATATGCATGCCATAAGAAATACGTACAGCGATTAGGTCTCCAAATTGACTGGTGAATTTTGTGCCTATACAACTCTTGACCAACCCCAGCATTGTTGCACCTGCAAATGGTATATGTATATATACACATCAATAACTCAAACAGTATTTTCTTATTCTTACAGGAATTGCTCTCGTGTGTTTTTGTTTGGCTCCCTTCTCCTGAGAAGGGTCCTAATGCTACTATTGCCTAACTTGTAAAAAGCTTTCAAAATTTCCCTTAACTTAGAAGAATAAAATTTATGACATAAATTGAATTTCTTTTTGGGAAAACAACTACAGATCAGTATATCCAAGACAGTTACATAATATTTGTAAGAATATTAACATAAAATACACAAAAACTTACAGTCATTGACATCAATATTCATTGCAATTTTGTCCAGCACAGCAATGGAATCCTCCAAAGCTTTATTGTAGGCTGCAAACCAAGTAAAAGCAGACATTCTCAACCAAAGTTTTAAGCAAGCATGACAAATATTCCAATAGAAACATAATGTTACCTCGACAGATGACTGTTGGATGATAGTTCTTGTCAATGAAGGCTTCTGCAACATGAAGCATCTCTGCGGCTACAAGCAATTTATTTCAATCAGTTGCGATAATAAAACCTACTAAGCATTTACATCATACAATATACAGTTCCAGATACTAACGCAATCTGCCATATTATGTCAAGGAAATATTGGAGATTGTCAAGCATAACACAAAGATAAACTTATAATCCAACAAAAACACAAAGAAAAGGACATATTTCATGCTGAACAATAGATTGTGAGATAGTATGAAATTGATGCCATACCAAGAACAATAACGGATGTAGTTCCATCTCCTACTTCTTCATCTTGTGTTCGGCTTAATTCAATCATGGACTGTCATAGACAAACAAAAGGAAAATGTTTGAGAACAAAAATAACACAAAATGAAGCACAAGAATAAGAAAGGGAAAAATCAAACTACAAAAGGCGAATGAATAAAGAAAAATAAACAAATAATGTTTGGAGAATGCAAAAGTCAAGTAACATAACAAAAAAGACTAAAGAAACATATGTTCCAACATAGAAAAATGAATAGCACACAATATGTAAATCCAGCTGGGATCAACATCATTAAGCTATAAGTGAACAATAATATACAAAAATAAAATATGCAACTTAGACGGGGAAAAAGAGAGAGAGAGAGAGGAGCATGCCTTTGCTGCTGGATGTGCCAGATCTAAGTCTCGCAAGATAGAATTTCCATCATTTGTAACTACAATTCCTATAAGTGAACAACAATATATAAAACTAGTCAAATTTTAACAGAAGAGATACACATATATTGATAGTGAGCAGTGTCAAATTCAACACCTCCACCAGTATCAAGTAGCATCTTCAACATGGATCGTGGACCCAAGGTTGTGCGAATAATATCAGCAACAGCCTGTCACGCATGAGGCAAACATTACGCCAACAAATCCATAATAGAGTATAACAGTAACACCCAAGCCAAACAATCTAGGAAGCAAGTAGTTCATTTTCCAAGATAAAAGCACGGATTGCTCAGATTAATGTTCATAAAGCCAAGTAAAGTATATATTTCTTCTCCTCTGGATGTGTGTCATTATCAACTATGGCCAAAATAAAGTCAAATCAGAACAAGGTAAGTACTATACGTCATAGAAGGATTAATTGGCTAGCATACCATTTTTCATCAGTTGAAACTGATCAAAGTTGCCAAGTAACTAATTAGCAAGGCAATATGACTTTGTATGCATACATTATGGAGGGCTAATATCTATATCACTTCACATCTATGGGGTTTTAAACACAATTATTAAACAGCAAGATTTTCTTGCAAGGCGTACCATTAAAATTGCAAGAGAATCGCAAAATGAACCTTGTTCTTTAAATTAACTCAACCAGAAGTTGAAATAAACACAAAATTGCATCTTACACAAACAACATAGACATAAGCAGCAATAATACCAATCTAGACTCATGTTTGAGTAAGAATGACGACAGTAGTAGTTGTAACTAAATGGGTATGCTAAAGTTCACATATTATGAAAATAATGCAGAATCTTAGACACCAACCAGCAACAGTATATTCAAAAAGTAATCATATGTTAACATTTACAATACCCAATAGGAATGGCATGAAGAATATAGTAAAGAAACCCATATTAAATAATATCATAAAGCATTAATTATACCTTTGCAGCCTGTATATTGGCATGGTGAACCTTGGTTCCAGATTCCCCTCTCAAAGAATCCTCTGATTATATTTATTAAAGTTAGAATAATGAAAAAACAAAAACACAGTGGTAACAACAAGAAATGCTATTAGGGTAAATCAGCCTTTCAACTGAAATGAAGTGAAGAGAAGTTCAGTACGTGCAAAACTTGAAACAGTTTTTTTTAGTTTATAGACATATATATATATATATAAGTATGTATATATCTATTTAGCTTAAGAAATCTTAAATGCGGTTGCAGAAATCATTGTTTCTTTCATGTTATAGGAGAAGAATCCTCATTTCCGAGAGAGTGGCGACTCTGATATCAGAGAAAGCAACGATCTTAGCCTACTCTTCCATTAATACTTCGTAAGGTGTTTATTATACTTATAAATTGTTGTACTGAAACCTTGGAAGGATGAGATGACTACTACTTAAACTTTGAAGCACAAGAAAAAAGATATAAACCCTAAACCCCCAGCAATCAAAGTAAAAATTGAAAGCAGACATAAACATGTATGGATAACTCATTTCCCTTACATAGATCAGATTTAAATTTTAAATGATGAAGAAGAAAAAAAAAAGAACTGGAGGAATAGAAAAGAAATACGAACTGAGAACAAGAACAGGAGCGTGCATCTTTGAGTGCTATGATCCGACCGAAGTGAGTCGAAATCACCAGACCGAAGTGAGCGGTATAAGAAATGTGCGGTATAAGGTTTGGTATAAGTTTTCGGGTTTCTGCCGTCGGCTTCTTCTTCAACAACGAAAGCTATGCCTGTGCTTTGCCTTTCTCACTATTAATCTGAAGTGTCTCGAAATCACCAGGCGGTATAAGGTTTGAATAAGTTTTAGGTTTCTGCCGTCCGCTTCTGCTCCAATAACGAAAGCCTTATGACAATATATTGTGGGCTTTACCCTAACGAAAGCTATGCCTGGGCTTTGCTCTTCTCACAAATATAATTTCGTCAAGTTCTTTCTATTTTGTATCAAGCACTTATAATTGAATGATTATGAACATAGATTCTAAAATCTAAATAGAAACTCAACCTTCACATGATTGTAGGTTAAACTTTCTTTTGATCATTAATTAAATAACTATATTATCTTATTAAACTATGAATCAAAATTTATCATTAACAAATCAACCGTTAAATATAAATTGGTTATCTTTATCGTAAGGAAAAAAAAATCAACGTATTCGGAGCACAAAGCTCTTAAGTGTAATATCAGTGTTTGGTTTGCCGGATGCCGGAGGAAAATAAGTGTAATAACAAGGAATTGGAATTTCAGAAAATTTTCCTATTC
>JANIPM010000008.1:61496650-61509635 GCA_027478405.1 Erythroxylum cassinoides
TCTATTTTACCCTCATTTATTTCAATTAATGTCAAAAATACCCTTCTTGGAAATAAATTCTAGATTTACCCTTAACTATTTGCATTTCCTATTTTTCCCCTTAATGTAACTTAAAATTTTCAAAAATGTCATCGTCTTCACCCTCTCCTCTTCTCCTATCTCTTCTTGTCTCATTTTCCAAACACCTTTTCTCCATTTTTATCTCTTTTCATGACTTCAATTATTGTCCCAAATAACCACAACATGCAATCCAACTATTAACTAGTATGGGATGACTACAAATCACACTAAAAGACATAAAATAGCTACTGAAATTTTACCTATGTGTTAAGAGATTTTTGGGTTGTTAACCTCCATAATTTCCTCCCAATTTTCTACAAAACAAACACAATGAGGGAACCTATGAGAGAAGTGTCATATGTAGGAGAAAGAGGGTGATTTAACGCACTTACCAGCTGAAAAAATGGAGAGGAAAAAATGAAGAAGGAAGCTAATTTTCATTAGTGTGTTTTATTTTTTTCCAGTTGATGACTTCTCTTTATACTCATTTATTTAATGGTTTTATGGACTGGGTTGTTGGGTTTTGTTTTATTTTGTGGGCCTTATAGTTCTCCCCCTTAAAAGAATTTCATCCTCGAAATTAAGTTACATACTTAAAGATCCAATCAAATGAGGATATTGTCGCCAAACTTCATCCTCTACCTCCCAAGTTGCCTTCTTACAGAATGATGATGACTTCACAAACTCACACTATTAGAATCTCTTGTCTCCTCAATTTCCTAATTTGTCTATCCAATATCTCCACTAGCTTTTCCTTATATGTCATGTCATTTGTAACTTCGATCTCAGGCTTCAATATAACATGATTGAGATCCGATAGGTACCGTCTCAACATCAACAAGTGAAACATATCATTAATCTGTAATAACTTTGGTGGTAATGTTAATTTGTAAGATGGCGGCCCCACACGTTGCATACTTTCGTATGGCTCGATATATCTTAGACTCAACTTCACTCTCCTACCAAACCTCAAAATTTCCCTCCAAGGTGACGCCCGAAGAAATACCATATCTTCAACATTGTACTCCATCTCCTAATGATGTTGATTGGCATATTTCTTTTCTTGATCCTAAACTGCCTTAAAATATTGCCTTACCACCCCTATTTTCTCCATCATCTCCTAAACTAACGCTAGTCCCTCTAACAATCTTGCACCCTCAATATCTCCACATATTGAATTTCTACACTGCTTGCCATATAATGCCTCAAATGGTGTTATACCGATGCTAGAGTGATAACTATTATTATATGTAAATTCCATCAAAGGTAGACATATATCCCAATCAGCCTCAAAGTTCAGTACACAAGCTCTCATCATATCCTCCAATGTCTAAATTGTATGCTTCGACTGGTCATCCGACTAAGGGTGAAATGTAGTACTCAAAGTCAACCTAGTCCCCAAAGTTATCTATAAACTCATCCATAATCGAGAAGTAAACCGTAGATCTCAATCTAATACAATATACATTGAAACATAGTATAACCTCATAATATCATCAACATACAACTTGGCAAGCTTTTCCAAGGAATCTATATATTGTATAGGTAAAAAAAAATGAGCTAATTTAGTCAACATATCCATAACCAACCAAACTGAATCATGTCTACGTTTGGTCTTTGATAATGCTACCTTGAAATCTATTGAAATTTTCTCCAACTTCCACAATAGAATGGCTAAGGGTCTTAATTCCCTACTAACAGGTCAAACACCTTGACATAAACTCTGCTACATTTTTCTTCATTGTTGGCCACAGTAATAAGGTCCCAGGTTCCGATACATTTTTGTAGTACCAGGATGCATAACATATGATGCATAACATATGATGCAATAAAAGCGTGCATAATCGCTGCTAACTCCAGATCATGGGTGGGATAATTTAACTCATATGATCTGAACTAACGAGAGGCATAATTTATTACTTTTCCATGTTGTATCAATACATAACCCAAACCTACCCTCAAAGCATCAATATATACCTCAAAACCTCCACCATTCGATAGTACACCAAAACTGGGCTAAAAGTCATTCTCTGATTAGGCTCCTTAAAACTCAACTAACACTAATTGGTCCACTTAAATTGAACTCCTTTTTTCAATAGTTTAGTTAATGGGCTAGTTATTATAAAAAATCCTTCCAAAAATCTCCGATAATACCCAACTAATCCTAAAAAACTCCTTATCTCTGATGTATTTCTCGGCAGCTCCCACTCTATAATTGACTTTAACTTGGCAGGATCAGGCATCACTCCCTCTGGGGACACCATATCTCTAAGAAAAACTACCCATTCCATCCAAAACTCACAGTTACTTAACTTCCTATGCAATTGTCTCTCATTTAGAATCTGTAACACAATCCTCAAATGTTGCTCATGCTCTTCTTTACACCTCAAATACACCAATATATCATCAATAAACACTATCACAAATTGATCCAGATACTCCTGAAAAATCCTTTTCAACAATGCCATGAATGTGATTAGTGCATCAATCAACTCGAAAGGCGTCACTAGGAACTCATAATGGCCATATCGAGTACAAAAAGTTGTCTTAGGAGTACTTGACTCAGTTATCCTCAATTGTCAGTATTTTGATCTTAAATCAATATTGGAAAATATGATAGCTCCCCTCAGCTGATCTAAAAGATCATCTATCCTGGGTAACAAGTACTTATTCTTCACTGTCACCCTATTTAGTTGTCGATAATCTATGCATAGTCTCATACTACCATCCTTTTTCTTCACGAATAACACTAGAGCTCCATTGGGTGATGTGTTCGGTCTAATAAAAACCTTTTCTAACAACTCCTCTAACTGCCTTGTTAACTCATTTAACTCAATAGTAGCCATCCTATAAGGTGCAATTGAAATTGGTGCAACTCCAAGCATCGTCTCAATGGTGAAATCTCTCTCTCATTGAGGCTATAAACCTAGTAAATCATCTAAGAATACCTCTAGAAATTCTATCACCATAGGAATATCCTCTAACCCAAGACTTACCTCCCTCCTATCTATAATATGAGCTAAATATGCCTTACACCCATCCAATATCAACCATCTAGTAGTCACAATCAAGATAACACATGCTTGGACCACTCTGCGATTTACTTGAAGACTCTATCATCACCTCCTTTGCATAACAATCTATTACAACTTGATTTTGTGCTAACCAATCCATCCTGAGAATGACATCAAATTCTCTTAAATCCATCACTATCAAGTCAGGTAATAGCTCTATTCCACCAATCCTCACTAACATTCCTCTCTTTACACTATTTACTACCACATAGTCTCCTACTTGCAACGACACTCTAAGGTTATATCTTATTGAAGTAAATCCCCTGAAACTCCAAAGGCAAACTCTAAAAAAATGTAAGAATGCGTGGATCCTAGGTCTACTAACATGTAAGCTTTAATATCAAACAATGAAATTATACCAAAATGACATCATTGATTGTGGGTGCCACCTCCCTCGTTATATAGTATATCCTCGCTTGAGTTTAACCATATGCTGAGGATGTCCCAATAGTACCTGTACCTAATGTTGGTCTACATCCAACTCCTCTACCACTACCTATGCTACTAGTTCTACCATAACCTCTACCCAACTCAAAGGCTCCACTATGAACATGTACTATCTTCTCTGCCACACGTTCGAACTCCTCCCTACTGTTGGACAACTCCTCTGTAAGTGCCCTCGCTCTCCATAAATATTACATACCTGACTGATCACAGTAGGTCCCTAACATGGTCCTCTATGAAATCTCTTGCAAGTAGCACAACTCTTTAATCCTCCAACTCCTCTATTAAAAGGTCCTCTAAACCTCTGACTAACCCTTCTATCAAATCTAAATGATGGTACACTAGTAGTGCTATGCTGTCCTAAATCCCTGCCAGTTCCTCGATCTCCACCAGATCGGTAGAAACTACCACTCCTGCTCAATATGGCATCAACTCTCCTAGATCCCTTTTCACTAATAAACCATGAATGAATAGCTCCCCTTTTAACAGCCCAACTCCCCTCTCCATGATGACTCTTTGATCGCCTCTTTAGCTCTCCTCTTGTTCTACCTTATTCTATATATCATCTACTATGAGTGCAATCTCTAATAACTTTTTGAAATAAAAAATAACAACTCCCAAACCTACGTGAATATTTTTTCTTAGACCTTGCTCAAATTGGTAACAATTTTCTTTTGGATTTATTGCAGCCTCCAATGCATATTTAGACAATACTGCAAATCGAGCCTTATAATCGGTCATTAACATATGCTCTATTTGAACCAAACTTATGAACTCCATCTTCTTTTGATCCCAATATATCTACGAAGTGTATATATCTCTAAACTCTCTTTTGGATTTATTGTAGCCTCCAATGCATATTTAGACAATACTGCAAATCGAGCCTTATAATCGGTCACTAACATATGCTCTATTTGAACCAAACTTATGAACTCCATCTTCTTTTGATCCCAATATATCTGCGAAGTGTATATATCTCTAAACTCTCTCTAAAACTCCTGCCAAGTCATCCCTCGTGTCTCATAAGATCTTTTCACTGAATTCCATCAAGTATTGCCCTATAATAAGAAAATGACGTACTGTAACCTTCTTTCCAAGGTAAACTCTAGATGGTCTAAAACTAACTTAGTTTGCTCCCACCATGCCTCAGCCTCCTTAGGATCAATAATGCCTTGAAATTTTACTACCCCCATCTTACAGATTCACTCACTGCTCCAGAATCATCTCGAGCTGGAGTTGGAGTAACAACTTGCTGCATCATTTGAAGGATCTGCATCATCTGTGGTGGTACTAGCACCTCTCCTCTTACTCGATCAGGGGGATGCTTGAACGAATCAAATAGGAGGAGAAGTGCCAGTACCACCATAGATGATGCAGTTCTTTTAGATGATGTAGCATATTGTTAGGTTCTCTTTATTCTCCTCTATTTAATGGTTTAATGGACTAGGTTGTTGGGTTTTGTTTTATTTTATGGGCTTTAGTTGGAAAAAATAAAACACACCAATAAAAATAAGCTTCCTACTTCATTTTTCTCTCTCCATTTCTCCAGCTGGTACATGTGTTAAATCAGCCTCTTTGTCTTGCATGGACACTTTTATCATAGGTTCCTTCCTTGTCTTTATTTTGCAGAAAATTGGGAGGAAATTGTGGAGGTTAACAACTCCAAAATCTCTTAATACATAGGTAAAATTCCGACAGCTATTTTTTTTATCTTTTAGTGTGATTTTTAGTCATCCTACGCTAATTTATAGTTAGATTGCATATTGTGGTTGTTTGGGACAATAATTGAAGTCATGAAAAAAGATAAGAATGGAGAAAAGGTGGTTGGAAAATTTGAAAAGAAAAGGAGATAGGAGAAGAGAAAAGATGACATTTTTGGAAATTTTAAGTTGATAGGAAATGTAAATAGTTAAGGGTAAATTTGGAATTTACTTCCAAAAAGGGTATTTTTGGCATTAACCGAAATAAAAAGAGGGTAAAATAGGAGTTTTAATTAGTTTACGATATTTTAGTAATTATGATGGTTAGGTTAGTAAGGATAATTTTTATAAATAAGAATAAAGTGGAAAAGGGAATTATATTGGATTATTAAGTGTAATGGGGTTGGAAATTTTCTTAAGTTGATCTAATAGAATTTTGTAATTTCTAGGTCTAAAGGTCCGATTAAGGAGTAAATTGGACTATCAATTAGTTGAGTCCAAAATTAAGGTAAGGATAACCTTAGACTGTATTCTTAGAATAGTATACCGTTTTGTTACTAATAAATTATTTTATAATGAATGATATTTTGAATTATTCATTAATTAAATTTAATGATCAATAGTTACATATATGAATTATCTTTATTTTATTTCACAAATAATTAACAAAGTATAAGGTGTTTCGTGTTTTTATTTTTCTAGGAATATTGAAATGTATCGCTTATTAATTCGACAAAAAATGTGCTAATTAAATAGAGATTGACTGATAATAGATTATGAATAACTGGTGTAAGTTGAAAATATGTAGCTTACCTAGGATATGCTACATTCGATAGTTATAGATTGATAGGTTGGTTAAATAAGAGTGAGCGATGACTAGGTATCTATCCGTGGAGCAAAATGGCTAGGTACTGGAGTAATACTGGGATGCCTAGTGAGATTAAGAAATTGAGATATCCTGTGTCGATATTTATACATTTAATTACATTTCCACTTGGTGACAGATTATGATGAATAGTGATGAGCTGACATAACATTGATTGTAAGCCTACTGGGTTAAGTAGGGTCGAGGCAATTCTGTTAAGTATGGGATAAAACATAAATGGAAGTTATGTATTAATATTAGTGTTAATCATTGCTTTGGTAAAATTTTGGTTGTTTGTTAATTATTCGGGTAGACTGAGTAATGATGAGTATCTTCATATTATATGAATGTTTTAATCATTTAACTAAGTTTCATATTTATATATTAAGTTATTTGATTTTAAGGATACGATTGATTAACCTTACTGAGTAGGCAGATCACCCCTTACCACTACTTTTTTAGAGATTGAGAGATTGCCAATAACCCCAGTGTACGGGACTGACAATAATGATCTAGGATCAAGTACAAATTGATATCATAAATCAATACTACTCCAATATAATCCTAAATGATTAAACTTCACTAAAGAGCACTCATGTTATCTCTCACGTTCTTTTTCTTTCTTTTTTTTCTTGAGTCATCTGATGCCCTCCATTTTTTTCTTTTTATATCTCATAAAATAAGTTTTTTTTTAACTAGATATCGTCATCCACACAAATGTGTCTGGTGATTGTGTTCCTTAAACCTACTTCAATACTCGACAATCACAGAGATATAAGGTCACAGCCACTTACACAGTCACTGAATAGTTCCATACGAGTGTGTTTAACCTCCATATGGGTGAAACATTATCCTTCAACTTGTAAATGGTCATAAGAACATACATAGTCACACACATAACCATGTCCACTAGTGATACAAGCGTGTTCAACTCCAACAAGGGTGTATCTTCTAGAAACAACTTCAATTTATCAGTTTTTTGCATCAACTTGGCATGATCTTCATTTCTTGAGATCTACGAAGGCAAAAAAGATTACCAAAATTCAAATTCAATTATATTGAATAGGAGGTAGATATTTCTAAAATGGGGCTATACCTACAACAATCTTGTCCTCCAGCCCATTTTGGAGGAGAAATAGACTAATACTGCATCAATTTTCCAAATTTGGGTGATAATAACACTTTTGAGTTGAAGTCTGATTCACTTGTTACCCACTTTTTGAGGCACATTGGGAGAAGATCCTTATAAGCACTTAAAGGAGTTTGATGTTCTTTGTATGGGGATGAAGCCCACTAATATAACCGAAGAGTAGATAAAACTGAAGGCTTTTCCCTTTTCTTTAAAAGACGATGCCCAATATTGGTTATATTAGTTACCTGATGGAAGTATTAGAATATGGGCAGAGATGAAGAAGTTTTTCCCAACTTCTAGGGCCACCAATATCAGAAAAGAAATTTGTAGTATCCGACAAAATGTCAGGGAGTCATTATATGAATATTGGGAGAAATTTAAGAAGTTGTGTGTAAGCTGGCCCAATCATCAAATCAGTGAGCAACTATTGATTCAATATTTTTATGAAGGTCTTTTACCAACGGAGAGAAATATGATAGATGCTACAAGTGGAGGAGTGCTAGTTGATAAAATACCAGTAGCTATATGGGATTTGATCTCAACTATGGCTTCTAACTCTCAACAATTTGGAGCTTAGAATGATTATGGTTTAAGACAAGCTAATGAGATGAGAGTATCGTCTTTGGAAAGAAAATTAGATGATTTGACTTCTTTGGTACGACGACTTGCGGTATCTAGGGAAGAGAAAGTTAAGACTTGTGGTATTTATTCTATGGTTGGCCATCCTACAGATATATGTCCCACTCTACAAGAAGACCAAGTTGAAGAAGCCAAGGCAATGTGTGGTTATTTGGGATAACCTTACAGGAAGTATGACTCATTTTCAAATACATATAATTCGGGTTGGCGAGATCATCCAAACCTCTGTTATGGAAACAATCAGGGACAACAAGTAAGTTCTAATTTTCATCCATATAAATAGCCTTATGTGCCTAGACAACAACAGCAAATGGGACAAAGTTATGGTGAAAAAAATTCCTTGGAGAGTATAGTCAAGACATTAGCCACGAATACGATGAACTTTCAATAGAACTCCATGAAATTTCAGCAAGATATGTAAGCTAGCATATAGAACCTTGAGACTCAAATGAGCCACATGGTGATTGCCATCAATAGGTTGGAGGCATAAAATTCAGGAAAGCTCCCTTCTCAACTTGTGGTGAATCCAACGAAAAGTGCTTGTGCTATCACACTTCGAAGTGGTAAAGAGTTAAAGGAACCTACCCTAAAGGTTTTTAAGCAAGAGGTTGAAGAAGAAGTAGAGAAAGAAGTTCCAAAGCAGTCATAAGAGAAAAAGGAGGGTGATTCTTGCATTGTGACACCTAAGTTCAATGTACAACCTCCTTTTCCAACTTATTGATCAATCTAATGTCTATCCTAAGGGTGTTCTTAAGGAAGTCCTAGATTAAGTTGGTCATATGATTTTTCGTGTTGATTTTTTTATCTTACAGATGGGTAATGAAGATTCATCCACTTCAGTCCTAATTTTATTGGGAAGACCATTTTTGAAAAATTCTAGAACAAAATTTGATGTCTATGATGGGTCTTTAACTATATAGTTTGATGGTGATGTGATTAAGTTTAATATTTATGATGCCATGAAATTTCCTAATGATGATCAACCATTTGTTTCTGTGAGTTTTGTTGATACTTTAGTGTAGGAAATATTCCAAATAAATTATGGACTGCATTGAAAAATAGCTTGGATATTCATAAAGGAAAAAAAACTAGCCAATTATCTTGCCATTCCTGAGGAGCTGGATACCACTATCCAGATTTTAAAGCAGAACAAAAACTTGGAGGAATAAGTATGTTTTCTGGAGCTAACTAGAAATAATTTGAAGTTGTTGCCATCTCTTATATAGCCACTAAAATTGGACTTGAAGGCTCTTCCAGGTAACTTGAAATATGTATATTTAGGTGAGCATGAAACTCTTCCTGTTATTATTTCAAGCAGACTAACATCTTTGTAGGAAACACAATTGTTGGGTATGTTGAAAATTTACAAAGATGCATTTGGATGGACTGTGGCAGATTTGAAAGGGATTTGCCCATCAATTTGTATGCATCGAATTCTATTGGAAGATGGAGCTAAGGAAACAAGACAACCTCAACGAAGATTGAACCCACCAATGATGGAGGTAGTCAAGAAGGAGATTCTGAAGCTCCTCGATGCTGGAATAATCTATCCAATTTCAGACAGTAAATGGGTAAGTCCAGTACAAGTGGTTCCTAAGAAGACTGGAGTAACCGTGGTGGAGAACACGTCAGGTGAATTGGTACCCACCCGTGTGCAAAATGGGTGGAGGGTTTGTATCGATTACCGAAAATTAAATTCTGTTACTCGTAAAGATCATTTTCCACTTCCTTTTATTGACCAAATGCTTGAAAAACTTGTAGGAAAATCTCATTATTGTTGTTTAGATGGTTACTCAGGTTATCACCAAGTTTCTATTGCACTAGAGGACAAAGACAAAATGACTTTCACATGTCCTTTTGACACCTTTTCATATCGAAGAATGCCTTTTAGACTATGTAATGCACTTGTCACATTCCAAAGGTGTATGATAAGTATTTTCTTTGATTATGTGGATGACTGTATTGAAGTTTTTATGGACAACTTTACAGTTTTTGGTGAGTGTTTTGATACTTGATTGATTAACCTTGAAAAATCTTGAAACATTGTGTTAAAAATAATTTGACTCTAAATTATGAAAAATGCCATTTTATAGTTGATGAAGGGATAATCTTAGGCCATGTAGTGTCTTCTACATGAATTGAGGTTGATAAGGTTAAGATAGAAATAATTTAATCTCTTCCTTACCTCGTAAATGTATGGGAAGTTCATTCTTTTCTTGGACATGTAGGTTTCTATCGACGCTTTATCAAAGACCTTTCAAAGACCACTCAACCATTATACAAGTTACTTCAAAAAGATGTGGAGTTCAAGTTTGACGAAGCATGTAGGACAACATTCGATGAATTAAAAGAGAAGCTAATCTCTGCTCCAATAATCCAACCCCCATATTGGAGTCTTCCATTTGAGATAATGTGTGTTGCAAGCGACTATGTGTTAGGTGTTGTTCTGGGGCAAAGGATGAATAAAGTATCGTATGTTATTTAACGATGCCCAAAAAACTATTCAACAACAAAAAAAGAATTATTGGCAATTGTTTTTAGGCTAGAGAAGTTTCGTTCATATCTATTAGGCACACATGTCATAGTTGTTAGCCCCCGAATGTTTTTTTTAGTTAAGCATGATTTAGATAATTATGAGGTTTAGATAGGTGAATTTTTGGGAGTTTTTTTTATTATGTCTATGTTAGTAGAATTTATTTCACGGGTTAGTTGAATTAAAAGTGGTAAGAATGCATAAAGGGGTATTTTGGGTAGTTTACTTAAGGTTAAAAACACTAAGGCATTAAAGGAAGGGCAAGGTGGACTTTTCTCATTCATTAAGGGTAAAATGGGAAGGAAGAAGTGATGTCTTCTTCCTAAAGAAGAGAAAAACGAAAATAGGAGAAAAGAAGAAGTGAAATACGAAAACAAAAAGTGAGCAAGAGAGGTTTCGGTGAAGTAGAGAAAAGAATGGAGTTTTGAGCTAGGTTTCATCTTTTCTTAGTCTTAAAGAGAGAGTTTGAGGTTGCTCAAGAAGGGAAAAAGAAAGAGGAAGGGAAGAGTTTTCTTTAGAGCCAATAATCTCATAAATTGGTGAAGATTCAAGGTAAGTTTGATTTTTTTATACTTTGGTTATATGGAAGGGTTTTGGTTCGTGAAGTTTAGGAAATACATGGGCTTAAGCAATCTAGAGTCAATTTTAAAATGTGCTTTATGGGTTCTTAAATTGAATTCCTATTGAATGTGAATTTTGTCATTTATGAAGGAAATCAAGAAGGGGATCAAGAGAGGTAAGAGGAGCAAGAGGAAAGACACCCTTAAGGCAACTTATTAAGTAAGGAATTCAAGGTGGGTTACATTTTTATAATTGAGTAATAAGCTATTACTGTTTTTTTTTCAAATCAAGAAAGTTAAATGTTTTCAATTGTGTTATAAATGTGCATTTTATTGCTCTTTAAAGGTTTTGAAAAAGTGCTATGAGTTTAGTATGTGGATATTATATTGATGATTCATAAAAAGAATGTAAAGATGATTTTTGAAAAGATACTATGGTTATGAATTCACTTTTCAAAAATGTGCCATTTTGGGCAATATGTTTTCAAGATGTGAAATGCATGATTATGTGGATTTGTGGTGGTCTTCTAAGTTAAGTCAAGTGTACTTTGACAAAAGGCTTCTTCCGCCTGCCCGCTAGTAGCATGGAGCTCCTTTATGGAGTCCCCTAAGTTCACAGCTACACAAGACAATTATATGGAAATGTGTAGTACGTTCTTTTTTTTGGATCCACCCAAACCATTCCGATATGCTTATGTGTTTATGATTTGCGACAAGTTTGATGAATTCATTATTCTTGATGTTATGAATTGCTTGATAAGTTGTGAATTTGGGAAATATGTGTTGCATGGATCTTAATGTGAATATTACTATGGAAATGAATAGTTCAAGGGTTTTTGCTTGTTTCTCGTTATAAAATTATTACCTATGAGCTTTAAGCTCACCCCCATTCCTTCCCATCTCCAGGTGACGAGCAAGAGATCGAGTAAAAGAGAATCGAGGCATCACTCTAAAATTTGCATCTTTTTATGTTTTAAGCTAGATTTATAACCACAAGGCTTTAGCTGCATTTTGAGTAAATTGCTGTTCATGTATCTTTTTATATTTTGGGATTTTGAGATATTGATGTATTATGGCTGGAAATGGCTATTAAAGCTTTGTAAAAACTCTTATATTTTGATGTTAATGAAGTATGATTTGTGTTTTGCCAATGACATTTCCAAATTGTTCATTTCACTTTCAAGTTTTCCATAAGGGTGAGAATGTGTATTCTGACTTCAGGGGAAATACTGTATTGATTTAGGCTAAATTGGATAAAGTTGTCTTCTTAGAAGTTGTAGATTATTTTTCTAGCTTTCCAACGCTATATAGTATGAAATTTTTGGATGTTGTAGTTGAGAGTTATGATCATTAGAAGTTTATGATGTTGCTTAGGATGGACATTCGGGACAACTACATTATTTTTTAAGTTTGACCCTTATAGAGGCAAAAATTGTTTTCAAGATCTTCATAAAAGTTGTAGGTCTAGAAGTACTCTTCAAAATTGTCTTTGAATGATCTTAATCCGATATTTGTAGTGAAAGTTATGTCCTTTTTACTGATATAGTTCCGAAGAAGAAAAGCAGAAAGGGAGAAGTCGCGATCGCGACTCTGCGGACGTTGCACGAAAGTCGCGATCGCTCAAATGCAAAATCACAACTTCATGGTCGTGTATGCATGATCGCGACCCGTCGAACATCTTCCATTCTTTTGACCATAACTTTGTAGTTCGACCTTCAAATGACCTGATTTTTGAAGCAATAGTTTCTTCACACATTCCTCTACTTCTCAATAAAAATTTATAGCTTTTGGTATTAATTTGAAAAAGATTGATTGAATCAAAGTAAGGGTATCGATTGGAAGAGTATGAATTGGATATTTTACTGAACATACTTTAGTATTTTGACGATATCTTGATCTATAGAGCACTGCGCTAGTTAGATAGTATTTTGGGCTTTTGGGTTTTTTTTCCCTTTGTGAAAAAAAAGAGTAGTGGTTC
>JANIPM010000008.1:61523485-61534801 GCA_027478405.1 Erythroxylum cassinoides
CTTTGTTTAAGTATAAGTCTGCTCACGTTTAGTACATGTTTTTGATTCATGATCCCGAGGTTGGGCTCCGGATTGCAAAAAAATCGACTCCCAACATCTGTAGTATCAAAGCAGGAAGAGATTTCAAGAAACCACGCTTAAGATGTTTGATGATCTTTTGTCACGAGTTGGATTCCGAAAATGGGATCCAACAGTTCCCCTCCTAAAGGCAAGGTCTTACATGTTTCTCATTCATTTGCCACTAGTAACACCACTTCCCTCAGACATGCATGTGTTAAGTATGTCACCATTGTTCATCTTGAGCCAGGATCAAACTCTCCAGAAGATTCTTTGTTGTATTACTTATAGCTTCCTTGTTTGTTGACAAAACAAATTTGAAATTGTCTTTCATTTAAAAGCATATCTTGCATCCGTGCGCATCATATTCTCTTTGAGTTCTCTCCAAGAAATATAGCCATTTATGACCCCTCGCATCAATCCCACAAGTCTCTTATCCATTCTTATTTGATCATGATGATGGGGGAGCAAGTTAAAATAGAAAAACTCACATTGGGTTTAAGGAAAATTAGACTCGAACTAATGACTTCCACCACGTCAAGGTAACAATGTACCACTAAATTATATCTCTTCCATTTTCTCCATCAAGAAATATAACTGATTAATCCTAAAGTAAAGGATCAAATCAATGCCACTATTCGTTAACAACTTACAGACGAGCCTTTTTTTGAACTATTATGGATACAAAAATAATGGAAAAAATTAGATTCAATTGTCAATTGCCCTTTTCAAAAATATGATTGACTACGGATTTGAGCCATAACATATGGTTTCATAAAAGCGTACGATTTTCTTGATCTAAATAAAACAGACTATATACGAAGAAGATTTGGCTCAACATATTCTATTCGATATGGGTAAGAGAAGACCCTAACTTGGTATTCTTAAAAAAAGAAAATAGAGAAATCAGAATCAAGTCGAGATGATATAGATCAACCCCTTCTTCTTACACCAAAGATCTTATCATTTTTTAAGTAAATGGTTTTACATCTCCTTTCCATTTTCATTCAAGAGTTCTTATGTGTTTTCATGCCCTTTTAAGACCCCGAAAAATATCCATTTTCCTTTTATTAGGAACACGTACAAGATTTTTCACCATAAAAGAGGCTAATAGCAACCCACTATTAACCATTTAATTTATTAACTACTTCATTTATGAATTATGAATTTCATAGTAATAGAAATAAAATACATGCCTATCCTACTGAGATAGAATTTGTCAATTGCTATCCTTTTGCCTAACAGGGAAAGATTGACTTCCATAGAAAGGATGATTCATTTGGATGGACATGAGAGTCCACTACATTGCATTGCTAAAATATATGTTGTATATTTGAAAGAGGTTAACCTCCTTGCTTCTCTCATGATATAATCATCTTCTTATTGAGTCCCTTTCTCCTTGGTCTAAAGAGACAAAATGTAGGACTATTGTCAACAATTTATCAAGGAAGAAATGACTTAATGTCCCAGGACCACTAACTAATACTAATAGAAGAGAAAATATAATAAATAAAAAAGAGCTATCTTTTTTGTATATTTTCTAGGTTCTATTATTACCGCACGCTTTACTTTACTACTTAGTCCACGGTTTTATCACTAACGTGTGCTTAATGTAATCGATCAGATTCAACATATATCCCTTCAACACAACGTTAGTCATCGAAAGGATCTCGAAGACTACCTAAGCACAAAAGGTAGGATATTTCAAAAAATGCATTCTTATTACTTCTTGAAAATGAAGTTTTTTTTTACATCACAAAGTAACATTTTTACAAATAAAAACACCTTTAAATTTTGATCGAGATTTTTAGAAAACATAAGACTATATATCAATAGTATCGTTTATTTAATACCAATTGTACTTTTCCATTTTCAAAAGATGTATTATAAGTTATTTACTTATGTGAAATTTATGATAGTTTGCAATCAACATAAAGGCGTTTGTAGTCCAACGGTTAGGATAATTGCCTTCCAAGCAATAGACCCGGGTTCGACTCCCGGCAAACGCACTTGCTTCAATTTTATGATTTTTCTAGAGGCAACGTCGTCGTTGTGATGGTGCAATTGGAGAGCGCGTAGAGTGTAGTGTGCCTAATTCCTAGCCAGATATTTACGCGCCAAAATGAATAAGAACCTCAAAAAAGGGGCAATCTCGTCCGAGACGAAAGATACAGGAAAATCCAGACGATATAAATGGATCTGGTGGCCACGATTCGCTCCACACGCACACGCTCTCTTCTCCTTTTTTGAACGAAGCGTTTACGAAGTGTCCTCATGACTCTCTGTTCTCTCTCCCTCCTCTACGTCACCGCCTCCTAGTACCCAGCTTCTCTAGCATGGCCGGCACGTGCATCTCCCTCTCCCGCCAAGTGATCAGATCCTCTTCCCTCGAACTTTCCAGAGCCCGCACCGCACCTCACTTCTGCATCCGCCTCTCCGCCAGCGGCAACGGCGTTTCCGCCACCTGCACCGACCGCACCGAAGGTCCGTCCTGCATATACGTCGGTCCTGTTGAAACTGCTAGTAAAGAAACACTCGAAGCTCTCTACACTCAGGTGCGTCCTTAATCGCCCGTTTGGCTGCCGGCAAAAATAGTCAACAATTATGAGCTTTGAAACTTTTAGTTCTTTGCGTGGAAGATTGATGTTTCCTCAAAGCAAATAGAACTTACGTGTAGTACTGAATTGATGTTGATGGTGGTGTTGCAGGCTCGGGATGCGTATTACAGTGGTAAACCTCTGATTCTAGATGACATGTTTGACAGAGTTGAGGTAACTTCCTTCCTTCAACCACAATTTGTTTTACCAGATTCCAGTTTCGTAGTGGTAACAAGTGAATAATTGAATATTTAAGCAGCTAAAACTTCGGTGGTATGGTTCCAAATCTGTGGTCAAGTACCCGCGTTGCAGTCTTAGACGACAATCTGCTTACGCAGATGCCGAGGTAATTTACTGTTGTTTTTAATCCCAATTTTAATATATGTTGATGGTTGTATCCATGTAGTTTTCTGTTGTCCTTTTGTTTTATTTTCTGTTTTGATTTCAAAATTTGAAGGTTAATTGACGTGAATGTAGGGCAGGAAGATAAATCACAGGCTTTGGCATTAGCGAGCATATGGATCGTCTTCCTTGCAATTGGAAGTACGTTTTGCGTCTTCCCTCTAGCTTACACCATTGGTTTGGCATATCAAGATGCGCTCGGTTCAGGAATTTCTCATGGCAACCAAGCGTCCCTAATAGAGTTCCTCGCCACCCTGAATGCCGTTCTTTTCATGGCTGTTGGATCTCTGATTGGCTACCCAATTGTATCTTCCTCGGGTATTGGATCTTTTCTCACATTTGAACCCAATTCTTCTCTTCAATTCTGTCAAGGTTCTCTGCTTTTTGGTGGCATGGATTTAGATTTGACCAACTTTCGGACCTGCTTGAGAATTAAGATGGTGAATAGTAATGTGATTGCGTTTTATGAATCTTGAGATGAGAGGAACTACATAATGTATTAACTATAGGTCAGGGATGGTTAAGATTCAAATTGTTGGGAATTGTATACAAGCAAAACTCTTTAGTTTTGGTTGTATTATTTTTCAAATCTTGATGTAGATATCTTCTTTTCTGATTTCTTAATGTTCTAATGAATGTGTATATTCATTTGAATACTATTTATTCAACTACCAATTTTTACTAAAACACTCAACTTTACAGTTAAGGTGCTTCAAGGTCTATGGAGGAATGACTTGGTGGCACTCAAGGGGGCATGTCCTAATTGCGGGGAGGAGGTAGTTAAATCAAAATATCTTTTTCTGCTCTATGCTTTAGTCTCAATTATCTTCTGATGGTCATCATTTGGCCCTCTTCCAAATCAATATCAAGGATTCAACCTTATATTTCAATCCTTGCAGGTGTTTGCGTTTGTGAGATCAGATCAATCTAATAGTTCCCCACATCGAGCTGATTGCCATGTGTGTGAAAGTTTACTCGAATTTCGCACAAAGGTTGAGGTAAGAATAATTTGGTGATCTTAAGTTAAATGTTTGTTTTGCGGGGAGCTAAATTGTAATGACATTTCTGTGGCATCAGCTTATTCTAGATATGTTTATCTGAAGGGAATTGAGGCATTATTTTTTAGTCTACTTTTCTAAAGAATGTTTTAACCTGCCACTGTTGAATATAAGTGTAGAAATAGAGAACGAAGAGAAGAATTAAAGAAGAAATCTATATTTCTATGTGTAAAAAGAGACGTACATACTCCTATTTATTTACAATGTCTCTAAGTAAACCGACAAATCAACATAATAAAATATATCATTAATGTACATGATCTTAGGCAAAAATAAAGGCTAATTATAGGGATTTGGTTGACTAAGAGATGTTGTGTGATTATTTGTTAATATCCCCCCCTCAAACTCAAAATGGTAGTGACAATGATAACTTGAGTTTGGAGAGAAGATCTTGAAAGCGTCGATGTGGATGTGATTTAGTAAACAGATCATCAATTTGTGCTTGAGAAGAGATTGGGACAAGTTGTATGGTTCCATGAAGCACATGATGATGCACAAGATGACAATCGATCTCGATGTGTTTAGTTCATTCATGAAAGACATCATTGTGAGCAATCTGCATAGCACTATGATTATCACAGAAGATAGATAATGCTGGAGAGAACGTGACACCGATGTCTTGAAGTAACCATTGTAATCATAAAAGTTCAGAGGTAGTGTTAGCGAGGGCTCGGTATTTTGATTCAGTGCTTGAGCAAGAAACAATTGTTTACTTCTTGCTACGCCAAGAAACGAGAGATGTGCCAAGAAAGAAACAGTGCCCAGTGGTAGATTGACGATCAGTTGGGTCCTCCAGCCCAATCAGCATCAAAGTATGCATGTAAATCCAATGAAGATGAATGACTAAAGTGGAGTCCATGAAACAGAGTACCTCGAATATATCGAAGTATATGAAGAACAACAGTGAAGTGAGTTGTACACGGTGTAGACATGAATTGACTAACAATGTGAACTGCATGAGTGATATTTGGGCGAGTGACAGTAAGATATATAAGACTTCCAACAAGTTGTCGTTAAAGTGTTCCATCACTCATAGGAGTTGTATCAATGGCAGAGATATGATCATTAGAATTAAGTGGAGTGTTAGCAATCTTAGTATCAGTGGGACCAGTACGAGAGATAAGATCAGTAACATACTTGGCTTGAGATAAGTAATAACCTGAATCATCAAAAGATACTTCAAGGCCTAAAAAATAGCTCAAGGGACCTAGATCTTTCATTTCAAATTATTGATGAAGACAAGATTTAAGAGTGGTGATCCTTTGAGTGTCATCGCCAGCTATGATTATATCATCAACATATAGAAGGAGAAGAGTACGCCCTTGATTTGTTTTTCGGATAAACAAGGCATGATCATAAGAACTAGATGTGAAGCCAAGAAGGTTGATGGTGGAGTTGAATTTAGCAAATCATGCTCGAAGAGCTTGCTTAAGACCATATATGGCTTTGCGGAGACGACAAACTTTATTAGGTGGATGCTCATACCCAGGTGGAGATTTCATTTATACTTCTTCCTGAAGATTACCATTAAAAAAGGCATTCTTGACATCCATCTGGAACAAGTCTCAATGCCTACTTGCTGCTACGACAATAAGGCTACAGACTGAAGTTAGACGAGCTACTGGAGCAAAGGTTTTCTCATAATCAACTCCATATTCTTGAGTAAACTCCTTTGCAACTAATCGTGCCTTATATTTTAAAACTGATTCATCAGCTCAAGTCTTGATTTTGTAGACCCATTTACAGCCAATAACAAACTTATCTGAAGGTAGGTACTAACTCCCAAGTATTGGTGTTGGAGAGAGCCTGTAATTCTTCCACCGTTGCTTACTATCGTAAGGGATTAAAGCTGGTTTCGTGATATGTGCGAGGTTCATATAGAGAAACAATAGTAGAATAAACATGGAAGTCTTTGAGATGAGTAGAGGGTTGACTTTCTTGAGAGGATCGACGAAGGGGTTGCGGAGGCTCAATAGATTCTAAGGGTTATTTGGTGATGGAGGATCTACAGTCGAAGAAGATACAATAGGATTAGTCGTCGGTTGGGTTGAGCTGTGAGAGCAGTAAGATGGGCCTGCAGAAGAAATATCAGGAAACAAAGATATGGTAGGGTCAGAGAAAATTTTGTATATGGGCTCAGTGACTCAAAATTTTGATATTGTGAATATTTTATGTTCCCAAAAGGTGACATGTCGAGAGATTCAAAGTTTTTGAGATAGTAAATCCCAACATCTATATCTTTTATGTTCTATCCCATACCCTAGAAAACAACATAAACGTGCTTTGGGTTCAAGTTTGGTGTGTTCATGAGATTGTAAGAGAACAAAGCATGCACAGTCAAAGACATTAAGAGATTGATAATGAGGAGCATGATTGAATAAGTGCTCATAAGTAGAGATATTACCTATGGTAGGAGGGAATACGATTGATAGTATATATAGCAGTAAAGGTTTCTCCCCAAAGGTTTTTAGGACAAGAAGATGATAAAAGAAGGGCTCTGTTTGTGTTTGGCCCGACTATTTTGTTAAGATTTGTTTGGACAAGATCTTTGAATGATGGTTCCTTGTTGATTGAGAAAGTTGAGAAAGTTTGTATCTTTGTATTCCATTGCGATATTAGTATGAAAAACTTTAATTTTGCAAGAGAACTGAGTGTGAATCATATTAGCAAAGCGGGAATAAATGGATAATAGTTCAAATGTATGGCGCATCAGATAAATCCATGTATAGCGGGAAAAGTCATCAATAAAGATCACATAATATTTCATGCTATCCATAGTTTCATGAGGTGCAAGGCCCCAAATATTAGAATGAATTAGATCAAAAGGTGCTAAAGAGATAGAATCATTGTTAGAAAATGGTAAAGCATGATATTTAGAAAGTTGACACGGAACACAATCAAATTGTTCAGTCTTAACATAATCTAGAGTACCACTAGAGATTAAAGACCCTAATCTAGAGAAAGAAGGATGACCCAATCGAGAGTGTCAGATATGAGAAGTGACAGCACCGACTACAAGCTTTGAAGGAAGATTTAATGAAGTAAGCTCAAATAGCCATTCAACCTTACGCCCTTTCCCAAGGATCTTGCCGGTGTGTAGATCCTGTACAATACAACTATGACTCGAAAAAGATAAGTTAATACCAAATTCACATAATTGTCCAACACAAATAAGGTTTAATGAGAGTTTGGGAACAAGAAAGTTTTCAGGTAAATGTAAGGTAGAAGTGTGAACAATGCCTATATATTGTACATGCATAGGAGAATTATCGTAAGTGTGAACAATATGTGGAATAAATGATGTTGTTAAAGATTCAAAGATAGACAAATCAGATGTCATATGATTACAATACGCAGAATCAAGATACCAAGATTTTGTAAGTAACTGATGTGACAGATAGGGTAGAGGAGGAGATTGTACCAAAATTTGGTTGAAGCTGTTGAAGAAGGACATGGAAGTGCTTTCAATGGGCCCCTTTGTAGCAGCAACAACAATGGAAGCAGGCTGGGGAGATTTAGAAAAATTATGTTGTCCAGAGTTCTGTTTAAGCTGTTTTCTACATTCAGAGATGTGATGTTCGTGCTTTTACAGTAGCTGCAAGATTCTTTATAATACTTCTTACCTGAATTTTGAGAGGTTTGAGATGGGGTATGAGTTGCAAGGACAATATCAGTAGATGAGATAGATTTTTCAAGGCGGAGCATATTGAGACGACTTTCCTTTGAGATGAGCTCTTTAATGGTAGTGTCAAGATTTGGTAGAGTTTCTCTATGAAGAGAGTTGCGAATGGGTTCGAATTCATCTTTGAGAGTCATAAGCAAGTGTCAGATATGTTGATGAGCTCGAAGATGTGTATAGAGCGCAGTAGCATCAGGACTAGGCTAGATAGGATCCCCAGGTGCTAGTTGATCCCAAAGTTCTTGTAATTCAAAGACATAACTGTGTATTGTTTGTCCAGGTGGTTGAGTTCGATGAAATCGATGGACATCATTTGATACAGAGGAATGATTTTTAGAAAATTCCATACCTCTTGAGTTGTGTCAAACCGTCAAAATTCAAGTTTGATAGCTTTGGCACATGTATTTCGAAACCATGTTAAGATTTCATGGTTCATGTCATCCGATGCCACTAATCATTCGATGAATACGTCAATGTCTTTATTTTTCTTTTGAGTGGGTTTAGGTATTTTTTCTAGGAACAATACGCCAAAGAAGCCTTTCCTTAAGAAAACTAAACATTTCCTCAGCTTAAAGATCATAGTTGGAGCCATCAAAGGTAATATTAATAGGGTTGAGAATGTATTGGAGAAGTTTATAAGCATTAATAGTAAAAGAATGCAATAAGATAGGAGGAAACCTATTTATAGAGATTGAATTCGGTTATTCTGACCTCAAAATTGAATTCAAGGTGTCAAAAACCCTTAGGAACCGGTTTGGTTTGTGGAGAACCCAAATTAATAAGTGTTGAATCGAACGGTCAAAGTGTCAGTCAACTGTTGAATTGAACCGACGGGTTTGACCAGTACAAGGACATGTGGACCACTTAGAGGACAACACGTGTACCAATAGCATTAGGACCGTGTCGATGATGTGGCATTGATGTGATGATGATGTGGCGCTAACATGTCACTGACGTGGTGATGCCGTGGCGATGATGTGGCTCCTTCTATATTCAAGTGGAACGACGACGTTCGTTTGAATTGTCTTCTACCTCTCACAAATTTGCAACTAGGTTTTTAGAGCAGTGACTTTTGGCAGCGCATGTGAGCATGTGGGAGGCTTTCCAGCCACGAGATTTGCACCGATGTGATCTGTTAATGATGAGGAACAATTTGATGCGTAGCAAATTATTTTTGGAGCAGATTTTCGAACCCAGAATGTAAGAACAGAATACTTGAGAGTAAAAAATAAAAGGCTCTAGAATTTTGACTCCTTTTGTTATATAAGAGACTATGATATTATGTAGAAATAGAGAACGAAGAGAAGAATTGAAGAAGAAATCTATATTTTTGTCAGTAAAAAGAGACGTACATACTCTTATTTATACATTGTAAATGTCTCTAAGTAAAGCAACAAATAATAAAATACATCATTAATGTACATGATCTTAGCCAAAAACAAAGGCTAATTATAGGGATTTGGTTGACTTAGAGATATTGTGATTATACGTTAATAATGAGTATCATAACTTTCTGAAATAATTGTCAGAGGTTGAATCACTTCTAAGAGCTGTAGGGTCTTGTTCTTTGGCTATGTTACCTGTGCATAGAAGCTTTGGAAGTCTGTATCTTCATAGATTGTCTTAGGAGTTGTGTCTGAGTAGCTAACAAAGCAAGGAATAGGGTTCTGAATTTTTGGTGTGTGATTGTTCCACGGTGCAGCAAAAAATTTCAAGGCTGGGCAGGCAGTGGGTGTACGGCCGGATATACCTCGTATCCCGACGACGGCAGAGAAGGAAGTAAAGTGTTAGTGTAGCATGGAAATTCAGAATTGTGATGTAGATCAATAACAAACATTATTCATTTCTTTTATTTTTGCTTTAATTTGTTTTACACATCTTACAAAAGAATGACTACTACGAGTAAATGTATTGGTGGGTGTTCTTTATTTTGAAATAAAATCCCAAGACTCACGTTTTCATTCGAACGCAAAAAGTAATCTCCTTATGACAAAGGTTTTAGAGCCACAAATGGAATTTATTCCCTTTTAGAATTATGTACAGTTTACTCCGATCAACATATATGGCTACGCGTACAAGACGACAGAACGATTAATGATTAGATATTGGTTATTTTCATTGAGAAAACTATTATCAAAGTGCTTTTGTTGAAAATCCTTTCTAGATTCTTGACATTTGTTCGATTTTATAAGAGTTGATCGGATTTGCACATTCTTTTATACATATTATTTGACATCGTAAAAGTATCCGTTGATAAAAGTTGTCTTAGCTAGACAAGTTTAGGTACGAGTTGAACATCTAAAGTTGTATCTTAATCAAATGTATAACTTTTGCACGAAATGCTTAAAGTATGTTTTAGTAATTTTTATATAAAGAGGGACTAAGATTTGATGTATTCAATTTTGGCCAACCTAATCTTTTGTGTATAATCAATGCGTGATTTATTCATCTTTTTAACATTCTTTTTCTGCCCTCAAATCCTTTGTCCCTATTCTGTTTCATTAAATCTCAATCATCCATTTATATGGGACTCACATGAATAAATGACTGAGATTTAGTGAAACAGGATAAGGATAGAGGAAGGGGGACAAAGGATTACATCCATCTTTTTTCACATCAGATCTTCTTCTTCTTCTTCTCATTACTTTATTTTATTTTTATTTTGCATAATAACTATCCTACATATTATTATTAATATTATTATTTTTCTTAGTATTATTGTCTGACTTATTATTATTATTTTCACCATTTTATTGTTTTTGTTATTATCATTAGTATTATTATTAATCTCCTACTTTATTATTATTATTATAGTTTTTTTAATTCCTATTTCTTATGGGTTATTTAGAAACAATCTTTTTCTAGTTAGGGGTAAGGTTGCGTACACAAGATCTCCTCGAACCCTACATCTAGGAGGATTTTATTGGGTTGGTGCTAATATTGTTGATGTTGATCTTTCATTTAACTAAATTAGTGTCAGCTCCATTCATCATCACACCCAGTCCGAAATTTCGCAATAAAGTAAAGTTTGGAAAGATCTAATAGTACACAACCTTACCCCTACATAGTGTCAGCTCCATTCAATCATTCTAAACTTCCTTTTATTTGGGATGCACTCTAAACTTAATTTACATTATGCATAATACATTCTTTTGTGTGTGTGCACGTGTGCATTCATATGCATTAAAAAAGTTTGTTTAATTTAGGCTCATCATGCTGACTACATGTACTGTATATTTATTATGTTAAGATTAAAATAACAGGTTTCCCTACTCATCTCACATCTATAGCTTCCTCTTTCTCTCTTTGTAACTATTTCTATTATTACTATTTTTATTACTTTCTATTTAGAAATAAGTACGGTAACATTAATACTAGCTTAGAAACTCCAAAGCAAATAAGTAAATAACAATAGAGAAATAAAACTATGAAAATTAAAAATGATACTGGTTGGGTTGACCATTTTGGGCTATGGGCCGATCGGTTCAATCCAGTTTCCACACCAGGCCCAAGTCCGACATAC
>JANIPM010000008.1:61570048-61582406 GCA_027478405.1 Erythroxylum cassinoides
GGTGATGTCCTGAATTTGATCCGCGATAAGTTGGGTGTCACAAATCATTTCAGAGTGGGTCAGGATGGTGACTACCAAGTTTCGGTCAGCGGCAGTAGGTTTAAGGCCAATTGCGGAACTCGGGACTGGATCTTTGGCCGGGGCTACACTAGTCTGGCCCTGGTCCTCCCGTGGCAGTGGTGGTGCTGAGGTAGCCTTTCCTTTAGTGCCCCGAGCAGAGCGTCAGGTCCGCCCGGTGGGTTGGGAAGCTCCTGGGTGCGTAGGGGTTCTCCCGGTTTCATGGAAACTAAACACCTTAAGCATCTGTCCCAAACCACTGGCCACACTTGCAATCTGGTTAGTGAAAGTCGTTGGTGTCATATCGGCTACAGTATCTTCATTTAATAACACCGCATAACGTGATCCTCTAGTAGATTTCTCCACCTGCGTCTTCCCAGCCTGTCCCTGTCCTTGTCCATTCGCTGGGTGTGGGCGTCGCCTCTGGACATGTGTCCACGACCCATAGCCGTTGGAGACCGCTGGGTGCTGCTCTCCTCCTGACGCGCCCTCCAAGTCCCGTAGCTCAGCCCCGGTGGTGCCTGCGGTGTCTACGCGGGCCGTTGAAGGACCATGCGTCGTGGGAGAAACGGTCTTGCCGCAGGCGTTAGATGGGTGGCCAAGAACGCCACATCGAATATAGACCTGTGGGAGACCCTCGTAGGAAATGAGAAGGGTTTCGTCATCTAGCTCGACGCTCGGCGTGAGTGGGCGGAGCATATCGATTTCCACCGCGATTTTGGCGAACTTTCCAAGGTTGGCGAGCACCGTCTCCTCATCTAGTGTAACAGTAGATCCTACTAGATCACCCACCGCAGAGAGGATTTGAGGGTGGTAACGTGAAATCGGTAAGTTGGGTACCCAAATCCACACTACAGCTCAGGAAATCGTGGCTTGAGACGGTCGAAAGGACGGGCTCCACCTCTGAATGGCAACCACCTGGCCGAACACCACCCACGGCCCCTCGGTAAGCACCTTAAAATAGTCACCTTCCTCCTTAAATTTAGCCAAATAAAACTCGTTGTCCAGGTCCACCATCTTCAGCCTGCCCTTCAACTTCCACAACGTCTTCAACCGGTGGCTAAAAACAGAGAACCCCACCCTTCTGCCCAACACTTTCAGGACGACCACCCTCTCCCACTGTTTGTCTAGCTTGGTCCGAAGGTTTTGGGAGAGAGTAATGCTGCCTCCCTGAGTCCCAACGACGGGGGTGATGTCACCCTCTTCGATAACAACGGGGTCCTCGTCCGGCCAGCCCTGGGCCTTCCCTTCATCGCCCGCTGCATGACTCCCTGTAACGGCAGTAATGTAGGACGGTTTGGGCTGGGGAGGAGCTTCCTCACGTTTGCGTGTCCTGCCATTCTTTGCCAAATGACCCTCCGGGTCTAAGGACTCCATAGTCCCACAAAATGTCAGCCGTGCTTATAGCTACGCACTCGGTCACAAGGTCGCACGAAGAAACAAACGAAGCACACTGTCATCTTTTATCTCTCAAGGCTTTCTCTCACTAAAACAGAGAAAATTCTCTTCCTTCGCATGCAGTCCATTATTACATGTATTGTTTCAGCATTTTCTAACGAGTCCAGTCCAATTTAGCATCAAAACAAAGTGCAAATTGCCCTTTGCTTTTACTTGTTGGAAAATTTTGCTTAACAATTGGTTTCGATAGGCACCCCAGATTGCCACCTTTAGCTTGAGGTCTATTAATAAACAAAGAATTCCAACCAAATATGTTGGTGTGAGTAATTCAGCACTCCTTTAATCAGAGGTCTCAAATTTGAGTACTAAAAATGAAGAAATCTCTTTGATCAATACTTTACTCCTTACGGGCTGACCTGGTGCGAGCGAAGATTAATTTAGAAATAAATGACTTAAAGGTGCCTTTTCACAGTTGAAACCTTCTTAGACATCTTGTGAGCTAACCAAAAAAAAAAACAAAGAATTTCAATGACTAGTTTTCTATCTTTAAATGCAACCACGTGCCTTCTTTATGGTTCGTTTGTCTTGCACTATTCAGCCCATCAAATCCTTATCCCAATTCTATCCTAATTTATTTCAACCATCTATTTATATAGGACCATATAAATAGCTATTTAGTGGGAACAAGAAGAACTGGGTTTTTGGGATCAGAAAATTTGGAGTTGCACTTAGTAGGAGTAGGCCCTAAACCCTTCAAACATATTTGACTGAAAATGGGTGGAATCTCTTTACAGCATTTTCTGCATGAGTTGGACAATTGCATTTGCAATCCCATCGACCATCAACTATTGGACCAAATAGAGCTTATCTGAGAAACTCGAGTCTAATTTGGTATAAGCACGTGTTATGTCCCAACTTCCAATGTTAAATAGGATTTCTAAATCACTCACACCTCGACATAATGAGGAAAAAACATTCATTTCTTTATCACACTGCCTACCTACATTTGTCTTTATTCCTTTAAACAATAATTAACCCAAAGCAAACATAAACACATAAACAGAAAGGCAATCTAAAGAGGAAAACAATGTGTTAGCAAAGCCCTTATTTTATTTTGTCATCCATTTACAAGCGGGATAACGAAGGTACGTAACCCGTGAGAGACCCCATAAATATTACATGAAAATAGCTTCCAAGAATTTCCAACCTTTTTTACATAATACATGGAAATGGATACACGAAAGTGAGAAAAAAAAATTAATAGAAATCCTTCTCTAAAACCCACTAGTCTATATTAGCACAGGAAGAGACGGGTGTCTTGCTGTTGCTGTTTGAGCTGTTGCTTGGCTTGTTGCTGGGACCAGTAAGCATGGGCAGTTAGGACTCTGTCCAGGAGCTCCTGAGGGACAGGCTCTCCCCTCCTTTGCTGGGGAGATATTCTTGCCGTGTGCACCAGTGTTTTCCACTTATCCTGCATAACATTACCAGATTCATGTGACTGCACGGTTTTTAAGCAAGACCAAACTAGTACCAAAAACAACTGGCTTTTCATTCCCTTTCCAAGAAGATCCGTTAACCATATTGTATTATTATGCATTACTGTCAAAAAGCGAATGTTGTAACGTAAAGGACTTGATGGTCATTGATAGAACGAGAGATAAGAATCCAGGAGATTCCCTAGTGGGTCAGTGGTTATTTATGGTTAAAGAGGCTCACCTTCAAATCCACGTAAGTCCGATGTTTTGCATTATCAAAAGCTCTCAATTTGACGTCACGCCACCTGCAAATTACTAGACCATTTAAAATACAGATCTTTATATAGCGAGGAGGCAACCAGCTGATTAACCACACCAAGTAGCCAAAAGTTAGTAAATCTCTATTCAGACTTGCTAATTCCTCAAACAGCCACTATGGCTCCAAGGTCAAATACCAGAAGCCAAGCGTACCTGCCAGTCCCAAGTTTCTCAACTGCCTGAACCAATGCTTCAACTTCAGCGACAGAGAAAGGTCGACGAATTCGGCGCTGTGCAATTTCAGATCCCTTGGATTTTCGATTACCAGGAATGACAGCAAGTGACTCTAAGTTCACCGCCGGCACAGCCACCAACGCTTTTGAGTTTGATGAACTCTTACCAACAGACATCTCCACTGGAGAGGGAGCAGAATCATGGTCACTATCAATGAGATTCCCTGAAGTGGCTGGCTGAGTCTCAGGTGAAGTAGCACAGATGTTGTGAGGGATTACATCTGGAGGAGGGTGATACCTGGTAAAAAACAAACATTAAACAGTGCGCTAATGACCAGATTGAAATTTGACAAAGAGTTACATATGGTAAACAAGATGATGTCTTCGATTCTTCCCTGCACTTCTTCAAAATTAACAAGTTCATAACCCTGTCCAATAACAAAGCACGTTTAGATGGATAGGCTGCCTTTTATTCTTAATTCATGAATATTTCTATCAATGGAATTCTGTTGTCCATCTTGCACAGAATAAACAAGAAATCCAATATAGAAATGAAATTATCATAGATATCTGCAGAAGTCAAAATCCATCTTTAGAGTAGATCATCAGGCAAAAGAAACTCGTATGAAAACAAACAGAATGGGTGAGAACAACGTGACTGCCTATAAATCAAAGTAACTCACTTACCTGTTCAAAGGCTGTGGTGTGTCACAAGGAAGGAGAAATGGTGAACGTCTAGGACCCAGAGAAGGGGAAATTTGTGGAGGACTAGGCTCCAGGCTAAAGCCCAAGGCATCAGACTGGTCATTTTGAGAAATCCCTGTCTGCAGTAAAGTTTTATCGTCGTCCCTAACCTTCTTTCCCTGAAGAAGCACACCAACACGCAGTCCACCTCCAAGTATTGCAGTCACAGCCTCCATAACAGCCCTCTAAAGTGCAAATAGAGAACATAACAATTATTACCAAACCTTTTGAATAAGCAAGTTAACATTCAGCTGCAACAGATACTGATACTATGCACAATAGATATCAATTTCAGTTGAACCGCCAATTAGGCCATATATACGTCAACAATGCTAGCCGTCGAAAACAAAATGGGAAGAGTTAAGAGGACACTAAAGCATTAAAAAAATCTAGTTGTCAAACTAATCTTTTAAAACCACTATACCTTCAATGATCCAATTGTTGCACTTTCTGGAAGCTCAATAAAAAGCTCGGGCACCCTAAAAGACTTTATCCTAAGCTTCACTGAGTAAAAGGAAAGAGACCTTGGTGTCAGAATTTCTTGAATGTCAGACACCAATCAAGTTACAACAGTACACAGGAGTCAATCCATCAAAAGTTCTCATACCGGGAGAATCTCTAGGCTGGAATGAAGGGTTCTGGCCTGCAATTGATGATGCGCCAGAGGAGCAAATTAAATAGGACAATTTAGAGAAAAAAAAACGATGCAAACAGAAGAACATAGAAAGGAAAGTCGGAAAATGTCAATGAGAAAAGCACGCAGAAGGACCTCCATGCATCTTTGGATAGGAACCAGAAGCATCTGCATCAACACCATGTCGAGGTGAACAGGAGAAGAACTCACCACTGATTCCACCATCAGAGTTTGATGGCAAACTATAGCCAAAGTGTCTCCTTTTCTTGAAAGGATATAATCTTTCAGATCTCTGGTATTTGTAATAGTTCTTCCTCTTGCAGGACACTGGCTTAACATTATCATCTGAATGCACTCAAGGAAACATACATAAAGATCAAAATTAATACTCAACTCCCATAAGATGAATTATTATGGCATGAGAAAACTAAAAGGTAACAGGTATTTGAAATTTTCTGAGTAGACACTTACCAACATTGGATAGTGTCACATCCTTCAATTTTGGGGGTACTTTCCAGTATTTAGAAGCCCAAATTTTCCTTATTCTTCGATCTCCAATCCTTGGTGCTGGCCTAAATAATTTTCTTGTGGAATTAGGGTGAGTACACCCAGAAGAATTTTCGTCATCATCTCTACTAACTACATTAAAAGTATCCCGATTCTCAGGATAAGAAACATTGGGAATATTGTTCCCACACAAAGGTAACTTGGCAATACAATGTGAATTAACTAGAGCAGGTTTCTCATCACAGATCACTGTGTCCTCTGCACTGCATATGTCAGAAACAGTATTATTTACCACTTTTCCAGACTTGTTAAGCTCATCTTTTACAAGTTTGCTGGCTTGTTCGTCAGGTTTACGATCACCAAATCCTGAGAAAGTTGAGGAGCTCTTCTGTATCTTACCAGAAAAAGTTCCCCTATCACTCTTGCTTTTATCATCCAACTTCTCCAAACCAGGACTATCCATCGAATCACAAGTTTTTGACAGAGAAGCTAACCCTAAGTTGAGGTCTCTCTGATTACACAGAGGTCCTCTGGAACTAGAATTTTGCTCATGAACCTGTGTTACAAGGTCAGGAACAATTAATCTCCCAGCAGTACTTTCTTGAGCAGAAGCTTCAACTTTTGAAAGTTTTTCTTCAACCTGGCATTCAATTTTCACATTACTAGGGCCAGCAGCAAACTGGTCTTTGTTTGTTGACGTTTTACTAGAGTTTGGAGTGCTTTCTTTCTCGAACAATAACTTTCCAGCTACAATAGCCAACAAATCAAAAGCACACATTTGATTTTCTTCATTTCCCTTCCGAAAGGAGCGCCTCTTCTAAACAAGAGAAGGACATTTAGCCCAAGCCAAAAAAAAGGGATTCAGATAATCAGCAACCTAAGAACAGTAGATACATACCCTTGCTGATCTGGTAGCACGAGGTGTGGGAGGGACTTGATAGCCATTGAATCCATAGTCTAACCTCTTCTGCAACACCATATCTCAGAGATCATAGCAATAAGGATGCATCACACGCAGAGAAACGTCTTGGGATCTATTGACATATATTCAGAGAAAGTGAGAATAAGAGAAAGAAAATGAGAGAAAAGGAAAAGAAGGCAGACTGGAGTGGCCAAACTCTGACATAAACTCGATCCTTCAACCTCTAAGTTAAAAATAATTAAAGCATATATATACATTGACCTTAACATTCAATTGTTGTGCGAACAATCAAAACCCTTGCTTTAAATATGGCTTACAAATTCGGAAAACCTCCTTCAAAATTGCAGGTTGCAAATGCTTCTGAGGATCATAACTCTTAAAAGCCAACTGAACTGCCGACAATGTGGATTGGAATTGCAAGAAGATAAAAGGTCAAGCATTCTACGTATTAACGAAGAAAAACCAAAAATCAGTTTCTTAACAGCGACAAGATAAGACTTGATGTCATGTTTATTCAGGGAAGGAAAGAACTTTCAATGAAAATCTGGCCCAAGACATCTGTAGTTCCCGATTTCTGTGAATGCCAGATATAACGACCAAAACTCGAATTGTTAGGAAGAAAAGTTGAAAATTGAACCACTTGAAAAAGTAAAGACTAAAACCACAACAAAACCCTGGTAAGAGGGATGGATCCCCAAATGCCATTTCAAACATTTGAAGACTAAATTCGGTACAATTCTGACTTAGAAAAATAAAACCGACGCCAAAGGATCACGAAATCCAACAAAGATCGAACTTTAAGACATGAAAACCGAATCACAGTTTGTAAGTACAGATCCAAAGATGAGATTCATCACAAAAACAAGTTTTCAACGGAAAACTCAACATATTTGCAACAGACATAAGTTTCCGACGACAAATGGCTCCAAAAATCTCAGATCGAATCCGCTAACAGAAGTGTTGTGGAAGCCAAACAAAATGCAATTATCGAAAGGAAATTAAATAATGAAACAACAATCAAAAGCATCGTGCCAAGCATGCTTGAGTTTTCAGAAAACGAAAAAAAAAATTGTAAAAGTTCAAATCCTGGAGTCAAACAAGTGGTTATTTGCTCAATTCTCGCTTAAAATCAAGGTCTCTTCTCTTCTTCAACGATTCAAACAGAGTGTTATCGTCAAAACAGAATCTTGACGTCGAAAACAGCATCAAAAGCAGAACTAGGATACAAATCCAGAAACCCCAATTCTCACCTCTCAAACAACGGTTTTCAGTTTTGTTTTTCTCCTGCTGGACCAAAGTCAAAACCTTTATGGTCGAAGATGGAATTGGAGCGGAATTCTCAGAAACCCTGAAGCAAATTTAGAGATCAAAGAAGCAAACAAAATTCTCTTCCCTTACCCAACACTTTCTCTCTCTAACTCACTTTCTCTCATTATCTATCCCATATTTTCCCCAGAACACGTTGATCTAAACGCTACCCATTTTAACACACACTCTCTCTCTCTATTTCTACATAAACCAAAAACAATAAAACTCTCGCTTTCTCTGATGGTAAAACCCCCTAAAACCACTCAGTCTTTTGCTTAAACCCCAGTTCTTATACCAACGACCCCTGCTTACCGGACCTATCGGTAAGCACCCCATGGTGCACCTGTTGCAGTGGGTAACTGAAACCACCTTAAGACCGGTTCTTCGAAATCGGAGTGACCCACCATTGGCTTCAGTGATCTTGTGATTCCACCACGTGGGAACCAGATGGGATCATGTGGCTGTCTGTGATCCAAACGGTCGACAAAAACGTTGAGTCACTAGGTGGTAGTAGAGCCAAAACCTTTTTTCGCTATTTTTGTTCTGGTTTCATGTCTATTTTGAGTGGTGCCATAATTTTTGGTATGGAAAGAGAATTATCCCATTTTGAGTTATGCATCCTTCCATTTCATCGAAAACTCAAATCCTATTTTAGTAGTCTTGCTCATGCTTACAGTTAAGATTTGGTTTCTAATTATTAGTTAAAATACCAAATATTATTAAATGAGTTAAACTGCTTTACCCCCCCAACTTGTCGGAAATTAATACCCACTTCACTCGGAAGTAATTCTTACTGTCTTTGATCAAACAAACATCAACTACCAGATTCTTATTTTCATCAAAATTCTGGTCTTTCCGATGCCATTTGCCACGACTATTAAATAGGATGGTGAGAGATTTATAATATTTTTCATACCCCACAAAGGGATTAGCTTCTTTTTAATGGGAGGATCTGGATCCCGTAAACTGAGTGCAAGCAGTGGCAGGCCTAAGACATTTTGTTACTTCCTAAGCCACACTTTCGGTTCGAAACTAATCCAAGCGGTGGCAGGAGCAGAACAAGTTTCATGTGGTCCGCTGCAATCACCAATTTATTTTTTGTACAGTTACTTGTTAGTCTTCAACACGATTTCCACAAGGGCATTGCGGTCATTTCGCACGTATTGAAGCAGTTATCCATATCAGCATGCTGTGCACTTTTTCAGTTTTGTTTTAAAACTTGTGGTCAGTCTTTCTGTTGGCTTGCCACGTAGAGTTAAAACTGAATGAGTTCGATTTTCCTACGTGGCAAAAGGGGAGGTCTCTATTGGTCACTGTATTATCCGTGTAAGGAAAAGTTATTCAAAAGTAAATTAGTCGTTTGAAATTGAAATGGTCCGGGGATGGCACCATCAAAAGTGAGTGGGAATCTCCGTTAGAAATAACATGGACGGAGTGGGGTCACGTCGATGTCGCAGATGAGACGGGCGGCCAAGTTCGGTAACGGCGTTGTCTTTGAGGATAAGAAGTTGTAGGATTCCGGGTGGGACCCAACCTAGTGGTAGGCCCCATTGAAATGAGAGATTTGTCAAACGTATGGTTCCCCCCCTAATAGTAAGATTAATTAAATAGAAAAAGAAAAGAGCGGTAAAACTTAAAAGAAGATGACGAGTGACCTCTAAATTTAAGGAGAATTGCTTGGCTCGCTGTGTTTTATTCTCGCTTTATCCTGCGGCTACTGCTCTGTAGGCGAATGTTTAGCGACTGTTTGATTACAGTTTTACTTTTTATTTTATTTTTAATTTTCTTAAATTTTAAAGATAACAACTAAATACCAAATAAAAATTTAAATCAATTTTGTAAGGTTTCATTTCACATTTGTACGTGAGTCTATCAAAAATAACCTCTCTATTATGTAAGGATAATGTTGCATACTATCAAATCTCTCCAGACTTCATTGCGAAATTTCAGACTAGATGTAATGACGGAGGTTTCATTTCAATTTCTTATACAATATTTTTAATACATAATCCTCTAAGTCTCAGCCATTGTTTGTTCAACAATTGAATATTGTTTAAGGGTAAAAAATATATATACATATACTTTTTTATGTAATTTAAGAAAATTCTGAAAATTGTATTTTTATTTTTTAGCTTTTTAAAACTATGTTGTTAATTTTTAGTTAAAAATAATAATAAAATATATGCACTATAAATATTATACCTGTACCAATTAAATTATATTAATATAATAATAAAACTCATTTCTCAAATTTGAATTAAATTAATTAAATTTGACTTAAATCAATAATTTATTATAATTATTCATTTAAGTCAAATTAAATTAGTTTAATTTGAATGTGATAGTTAATTTGGTTAACACATTAATAATATTTTAGAAAAATTGGAGACTTTTTCTAAAATATTTTAAAGTTTCTAACATTTTTCCATTTAGTTTCCACCAGCATACATATGCACATGTGAATTGTGAATGGAATACGTAATATTAGATTCTTAACTACCAACTAATAGTTTTTACCAACTTTTTGTCACAGTAAATTTCCTGAAAGAGAAACGGTTATTTGCTTGCACATCAGTTCTCAAAGAATATTTGATTCTGATTTATTTTTCATTCTCGACTAAATAAATAGAGGTAGAAGGTGCGCCACAATTGGTGAGGTGATGTATGATTATCAAACATTATCATTTTTTGAGCATGACAGGTACATGCAGTCCTTTCCACTTGATAAAACTACAAAGCTACGCACAAACTTATAATAATGTTAATCCTAAACCCAAGTAGGGTAGGTGTCAAGTGTAAAAGTTTACATGAGATTATGGTTGATTGATCCTAGTCCTAGAACGTCACTCGGGGACTGACGCATAAGCACTATCCAATAAGATGGTGACCAGATTTTTGTATAAAAATGACAGAAACGGTGAGATTCAGTCTAGGATCATTCTTGGTCAGACAAACCAAACACACTCCTAAATCTATGCTCATCCTAACAACGCTCAACTTAATTCGATAATTATTCCATTAGTTCTGTAATATCTTAAAACCAAACTCAACGCAATATTTTAAGGAGATTTACCTGTTTCTTTTCGATGTAAATTGATAACAAACCAAACTTATACAATCATTATTATGAAAAAAATACACAAACACAGAAGTAATGTTATATTTGAGATCTTTACAATCAAGTCAATTCATTGAATTGACTTTCTAATAGGCACTAATACATTAGTTTAAGTATCATAATAATTTATTTTATAAGATTAAATACTTTCTTTATAAGAAATAAGCATAACGTGTACTAGTTTTACCGTTTCATTAATATCATATATTGATAAAACTACAATTAGGAACATTTGAGAATAATATATAAATACAAATTGAATCTCATAATTATGATCTTATTATAAACTGTTACGTTCAGAATAATTCAATCAGTAGTATTTGGATGCAGTATAAACTACATAGAGATAGTTGAGTAAGTAAATAAAGAATTGTTATTCTAAAGTAATTATAGAGAATGTTCTAATGTTATTGATTAGTAATGATTTAAGAAATTCTCTGGCTAGAGTGAATTAAAATTTGAAAATATATTTTCAAATATCAATTACAATTCAATTAGTAATTAGCAAGAATGAATATGATTGAATACAAAAAGTAAACATTATATCTATACTCTGCGTAATTGGAGTAATAGAAGATGAAATGATTAAATTATACATCATCACTATGCATGAACAGTTTAAGTCAAACCACTTTGACATTCCTAATATTTGAGTAATCATGACATATTGCTAAATGTCAATCTTGATTTATAATTATAAATTGTTTAATTAGATAATTAAAGATAAATTAAAAGGAGTTTTAATTTATCTAATTTTTATTATAAATTTTAATTGTAATTTATTATCATTGTCAACATATTAGAAACCTAAAGGGTCACACATAAAGAGCAGTTTGAAAGAGAAAAATCAATTTCAATAAAGTTGGACTTAATTATAAAGTTAGAGAAATTTAAGAGATCAAATATAAAATATTTGCTTTTATTATAATTAAATTAATTATAATTAGAGTTAGACTTTAATTATAATTAATGAATTTAATTTTAATAGAAATTAAAAACTTTGATCCTTTTCCTATAAATAGGAATAAGGGCGCTAGTAGTCTTGCTAATTCCTCTCAATGAATTGAGTGGTTGCTTTGTGGATAATGTCAAAGGCTTGACACGTGAACAACTTGTAGTTGACATATCGAAAAAGTTTGACTTTAGTTTTTTTAAGTTATTCAATTATCGGGATCTGATCAGAAATTATAAAATTTTATTTTTTAGCTGCTCCCGTAATTCGATCACAGTTAGTTTCCTAACAATTATGTCGTGTGCTTATTTTACAAAAGGAAAGATGTTGCCTTAATGCTTATGCAAACAATCTCATCTATGAAATCAAGGAGGAAAATGGTCTAAGGTTAAAATATATGCTTTTGTTGATAAACTCTCACCAAAATTTTAAAAGTTGCAACACTCAACCCTTAATGATGAGATCAAATCACTTGTTCTACTTTTGCTGTTCCAACTTTTTTTCAACTTATCTTATTCACACATTTATATGGGACCTACATAAATATGTAGATAAGATAAGTTAGAACAGCGTTGAAACAACAAAATGAGAATAATATACACCTCCCCTCTAATGATAAGGGGGTGTTTGGTTTGAGGGTTTGGGAATGAAGGAATTGAATAATGTAAAAAATAGTGTTTGCTTTGAGGTTTTCAATTCCAAGGGAATAGATTTATTCCATTAAGTTTGAGAATCTACTAAACCCTCCAAAT
>JANIPM010000008.1:61728816-61740923 GCA_027478405.1 Erythroxylum cassinoides
GTTGGAGCAGAGGTGGCTCATACCACAAGATGGATGACTAAGAGCAGTGTAGAGAAAGCACAAATCAATCGACAACTCTATGAAAGCAGTGAACCAAAGGATAAGAAGGCGTCAACTCTTGTTCCTAAAGCTAGGGTTTTATATGCACTACTCATTTATTGTGTTCTACCAAGAAAAGGTTCAAAGAACATAGTGATGACTATAGATGAACAATGCTTGTTTCATCTACTTAATCATCAACCTATAAATCTTCCACACTTGATTTTAAAGTATATGATGAAGATAAAGAGAGACTCAAATGCCTTACCCTATGGCTTGATGTTTACAAGAATCTTTAGAGATTCTGGAATCCTTCTTAACAGAGGAAACAGAATGAAGATGAATATAAAAAACATCATCAATGCTTCAACTGTCACAAGAGTGGGTTTGAAGTCTCAAGAAAAGGAGGATAGAGACTTTATGGTGAAAGCAAGGATTGAGAGGGAGTGTATTGTAAGACGCACCTTGTCTGAAAAGGTAACTCCCGTAAGGAAGCTAAAGCCTCAATCCTTAGAAATAGTGTCTGTAGAAGAAAAGAAGAGTAAATCGTCTGAGGTATCAGTGAAAGCTAAGTCGATTTCTCATAGAGAAGAAAGTCAAGAAGTGCAGTCAAAAAAAAAGTGTCATTGAAAAGAATGGGAGAGACACTTTATCCTGAAAATTTTTAAAAATCCAGAAGGTCACCCAGACTATTAACCTTGCGTCAAAGAGAGCAGAAGAGAGGAAAAGGTTTAACTCCTGCTAAAGACTTTAAAAAGTCTGAGAAAGCACCACAGGCAACCAGATCTTTAGTCTTAATTTTGCAAGAACAATCAACAAAATTGATTAAAGAAACAGAAATTAAGAGGAAGTAGGTGTTTGAGAAGAAGAAACTCCAACAAAAACCCTCTTCTAGACTGGTAGAAGAAAGTAAGAAGCTGAAGACCAATCATAAAAGGATTCCTTCACTTGATGATCAATAGAAGAAAAAGTCAGTTGAACACAGAGCAGTACAATATAATCCTTATGAACCTATCAGAAAAGAGAATTTGAAAATAAAGGTGATTGAAGAAGCGATGCTTGTTAGAAGCAGAACCTCGATTATAATAAGAAAACCTGTGAGAAGGTTGGTCAAGGTATAAGTTGAACCAATTCAGATCAATAATCGATCAATACATCTTCTAAATCATGGAGAAAGAAGACTATATGGTATTCTGAAAGATGAAAAGACGATGCAATATCCCATGAAGATGTCTAAGGAGCGATATACTATTTATCCAGTGACAAACAGAACATTGATCAAGATTGTACCAAACATCCAACAAAGACCTTCAAACATTGTACGCAATGTAGATAAAGGCAAATATAAGATGTACCCTGAAGCAAATATAGGTGATCTTACAGAAGAGCAAATTCAAGCAACAGTAAGAAACATAGATGAGGCATGTATTGCGGTTCAATCCAGAGGAATATATGTTTCTCATCACATTTCAAAATCATCAGGAAGTCATTGTGGACTCTTCTCCACAGATACAACCTTTCAGGTAGTTGGAAGAGTGACAAAAGGACAGTTCAGAACGATCATGGTTGAAGGTATAAGTTTCAACTTAGAGATGTTTGTGCATCTAATCATGCACTTTAGACCTTTGGGTTTCATATCTTCAATTAAAGATGTCCTACACCTTCTTAGAAAACCACTTCAAAAACTACCTAAACCTGATGACCTGGATCTCCCTGACGGAAAATTATCTTTCAAATTTCCTGTTATTACAATCATTGAGATAGATGTTGTACCATCAGAAACACCAATTGCTACAAACTTCTCTCCAATAAGAACATCACAACAAGCTTCTACTCTTGTTTTGGAAGAAGTCAGTCACACACAACAGTGGAGTTAGGAAGCTTTAGTTAAGGAGATTGAAGAAATTCATACTAAGGTGGATTATTTGAGTCACTCAGTTGGTGATCTACATGAGGAGGTGGTGCATCTAAGAGTTTCTATAGAAGATGACCTCAAGTTGATCCAAACTGACATGCAGCGAATGTTCTCTGAAATTATGAAGCATCTACGGTAAAGCTTTTTGATTAATAACAAATAGGGGGAGAAGAGGAGAAGAGCAGAAGCAGATGAAAGATAACAAATGGGAGAGACTAGTAAGATGAAAAGAAGATAGCATTACATGTTTGTTTTGTTTTCATATGTGTATTTTGTATATGAATGTGTATATCTTTTGTTGTCTTCTTATGCCTTATATGAAAATATTCGTTTATTCATTTTATCTTTAAAAAAATTATGATTATTTGTTATCATCAAAAAGGGAGAGATTGTTAAGTCAAAATGACTTCACGTTTAATAATTTTGTTGATAATCAAATAATAATAATGTTTGAAATAAATGAACTTTTTTGATAAGTGTATTAAGCGTGCAGTGAGAAAACACAGAAGAAGTAGACAAAACACAGAAGGAGTTTCAAAACACAAAAGAAGTTGTGAAACACAGAAGAAGTTGAAAAACACAGAAGGAGTTTCAAATCACAGAAAAAGTTTCAAAACACAGAAGAAGTTGCAAAACACAGAAGGAGTTGCAAAACACAGAAGGAGTTTCAAAACACAAAAGAAGTTTCAAAAACATAGAAGAAGTTGTGAAACACAAAAGAAGTTGCGAAATATAGAAGGAGTTTCAAAACACAAAAGAAGTTTCAAAACATAGAAGAAGTTGCAGAACACAGAAGGAGTTTTAAAACACAGAAGAAGTTTCAAAACGCAGAAGAAGTTGCGAAACACAGAAGGAGTTTCAAAACACAGAAGAAGTTGCTAAACACAGAAGGAGTTTCAAAACACAGAAGCAGTTGCGAAACACAAAAGGAGTTCAAAACACAGAAGAAGTTCGAAAACTCCGAAGAAGTTTGAAAACTCAGAAGAGGTTTCAAAACTTAGAAGAAGTTCGAAAACTAAGAAGAAGCAAGTTGAGTTAGTTACAGAACTCAACAAAATAACGGTTTCTACAAAAAGCAAGAAGCAAGAAGCAGTTATCAAGATTTAAGAAGCGGTTGGAGACTTACGCTATAAATACTAGTCGTAGTCGAAGACTGAACAACTTTTTTCTTAAAAGCGTTTTTGTACAAAAAATTTTTGTGCGATATACGAGAGCTAACATTACTGTAACAAAAGCTCACAATATCTTTCTAGTGAGAGAAAAAAAAGGCTGAGAGCCTAGAGAGGCTAAGATAGCTAAAAAAATACTCAGTTTAAGAGACCTGAAGAGGCTTTGGAAGGGAGGTAAGAATACTTGTAATTTTGATGAAGTATAGTGAAAACTCAGAAGAATTATGAGGACTGGACGTAGCCCAAGGTTTGGGGTGAACCAGTATAAAAATCGCATTGTCTATCTTCTAACTCTTTACTTTTAAATACTCTTGTTCATTTACAAGTTCATACGAGTTATTTGCGATTTAACTAAGTACCTATTTGATATTCACTTAATACTTGAAAAAATTTCTTTTTCAAGAGATTATCAAAGGTTTTGTGTATTCACAAAAAGATTACACAATTCAACCCCCCTTCTTGTGTTCTTCGTGAGTTCAACATTAACATGTGATTTACTTAAAATAGTACCTAAGTGATGAATCCCCTTAAGAATTCTTAAAAACTAACCCTTTATCATGTAATTAAATTATTGATTATTGGTCCATGAAAATTCCAATGTTTTAAAAACCAAACTGGACTAGCCAATTTGACCGAAAAAATGTAAATTGGATGTTATTTGATTCAGCTTTATTTAATAACCTTTATATATAAAAATCGACTGAGTTATCAAAGAACTAACAAGTTTTTTAGTGAACCAGTCCTAATCAGTTAGTAGTATTTGATTGAGACACGAAGATTATTATTGAGCCATTAAAAAAGAAATCAATCCAAAATGCTCAGTACAGAAGCGTCATCGTCAACCATCCTCTTGACCTTTTTCCTGTCTTTACTTCAAGTTCAGGTTTCGGCAAGCCATAATAAGATTTACATAATTATGGAATTCATTACTAGTGGCAAAATGTTTAATAAAATTATGAGTAGTCAATTTTTTGATCCAGAAGCTTAAAGGGTGGTGAGATGTGCTGTTCTAAAATTATTTTCTCTGGCCACTATTTATGGGGTTGCCCTATTGACCTTGATTTTTCAAGTGCATCATGGATGACTTAGTAAGGCTAAAGCCAAGAGATATTTTCAACAACTTACTGATGGAGTGGATTACTACAAGTGGATTGTTAAGAACCATTCTTATTTTGTTTCGCATGGAAATGACTATAAAACATGGAAATCCAACGAACCAAGCTTGATAAGAATGAAGAAAAGAGATGAGAGATTGTTTGTTCTAGGTTTTGAATTTGGTGAGGATAAACTCAGGAAGAGAAACTAAGCATTTACTGAGTTACACACATAAAAAGAGAGATAGAGAGACAAAGATAGGCAGGTTAGGGTTGGGGTTCACAAGTTGAAACGACTACGTATTTCATTTTAATATTATGAAAAGTATAATATTAAATTATTAATCCTTTCTAGTGACAAGTTAAATTTTATAAACATTAATTTTTTATTCAAGTTAAGTTTAAATTTTACTAAATTTGCTTTTGACCAACTTAGAACAATATTTGATTTATAAGATATTAGTTTTAAGATGAACCATCTTATTCCAAACTAATTTTAATAATATAAGAAATGCATAAGTTTTCTTCCTTTTTTTTAGCTTTGAATTTATGCAAAATATAGCACTTGTGTGTGTGTGTGTGTATATATATGTATATATTCTTTTTTAGCTTTTATTTTATGCAAAATATAGCACTTGTGTGTGTGTGTGTGTATCATTTTTGTTTTTTTAAAAATAAAACATGGCTAATTCAAATAATGATAAAAATAAATAAATATTATAGAATTAAATTAAAATATACACTTTTAAAAAAACTTAATTAACTAAATTGATAGTACTTCCTCTTAATTATTTTACCTAAATAGTTTCTTAAAACAACAACAACGAGGATTATTGGTTCATTATATAATAATAGAAATTGATGTATTTTTATTTCAATAAAATATTTTATTTTTACTTACCCTTATAATTTTTACTTCTTATTTATCATATACCACTTTTATAGCAGTCCAATACCAATTGAACCTTTAAACCTTAGACCTTTCCTTTGACTGGTTTGATGTTTGGATTGGTTTTTAAAACATTAGGAAATTCCCATCTTATGTTAATATGTTTCTCAAGACTATTAACAACTAAATTTTGATCATTAACTAAAATATCTTTTTAGTTAAAACCCCTAAGATCACATTATCGAATTGTTAATTTCACTGTTAGGTTTGGCATTAATCGAGCTGATTTATGTCGACTTATCTCTAGGTTTGCATGTAACTCCTTCCAATTATGGTAGATCTATTAACACGAAAGGATTTTTTAATGTCAATCATATGAAATCAAATCATGCACTAATCTTTTGGATATATTAGTTTAAGAATATAACGTATAATTAAATCACATTAAATCAATCAATGAACTAGCATTGAAGAAAATATTAAATCATATTTTCATCAAATATTAGGCATCACACTTAGGCACTAAACATTTTAATTCCTAGCCATAGAAAACAATACCAATAACAAATATTTAGAAGAATGAATAAAAAAGAAATCATATTCTAAATCTCCCTTTATTCTCTAATAAATATTCTTGCAATTTGAATTGAATACTCTTCTCTATCAAATCTTGTGACATATTCTTCATGTTTTTCTCGTCTTATGTTCAAAACTATTTCTTCTATGTGTTTCTTATAATTCAAAAAATTTAAAAAAGCTCACCTATTTTCTATTTGCTTCTAACTACATCTTTTTATAGTAAAAACTAAGGTTTCTAGACTATACACGGTCATTTACACGACTGTGTAGGTGATTATGTATCTTCCAAAAATACCTGAATTGGTGATTTTACACAGGCATAGAGACTTACACAAGTAATATAGTATATCCACATATATGGGTGTCTAACTTCATATAAACATAAACAATATTCTTCAAATCTCCACACATTTATAGAGACTTACACAGTAACTACACACGGTCATGTATCTCCAAGTTGTTTCAAATCTTCATTTTAAGCCACAATTTTATTTGGATTCTTCTCCTTTTGATTCATGAAGGTCATTATCACCTATAAATATATGTAAAGTGACTTAAGTACTAAAAATTCTATTAAACTATTAAATAACAAGCATAACACATTAAATATGGGTATATATAAATATAGTCAAATAATCATTTATCATTTACCACTTAGGTCCTTTTAGTATTGTCCTCACACTTTTCATGATGGCACATCTTCTTCAAGTTTGTAAATAATAACTAGATCTATGGCAGTAATATCAAGATTTTAAATTACAAAATAGATAATTGCAATAGTGTATCGTTTTACTAGTAACTTTTTATTTATTAAAATCCAAATAATTGTATTTGCTGTCCTCGTACTTATGGAATCCCCATTATCAACTAATATAATATCAAGTTATACTTAGAATGTGGTTTGTTATTGTGGTTAAATACCTCATTAAGAAATTCATGGAGTGATAATAATCTAGGGAAGATATATTATAGATGTTCCAATTATCCAATGAGTTATTTATTTATTTATTTACTAAAGAATCTTATATCTAATGTAAAAATTAAGAATTAATTTGTTTAAAGGTTAAGAGATATGATTTTTTAAGTGATATAATGACAAGTTTGCTAAGAGATCTATTCAAGCAATTCATACATTAAGGAAAGAAATAACTATATTAGAGAATGTGGTGAAACAAGCACAACCAAATAGGTTGAGGAGCAAATAGATCTTATGAAGGAAGACATTAGCTTGTTGCCAAAATAGAAAAAAGAGTTCAAATTTATGTTAATAAATATTATACGTGCTTACTATGATTGTTAGTTTCATTTGCTTAAGGGGAAATGACATTAAATTACAATGTTAGTTTGTTAAAATTCATGTTAAAGTTATATAATTAGTACTTATTATTATTGAATGTAATGTAAGTGGTGTAATAAAATTCATTTATGTAGCCTTAAAATTTTTTTGGCATATGAAGTTTATAATATATAAAAAGAAAATGATAGATCTAAGTAATTTTATTTGGCTTATGATACCTAATATATATAAATACAAGTTGAGCTACATAATTTCATTATGGAATATAACACATTTAATATATGAAAGGAAAATGATAGAGTTAGGTAATTTCATTTGCCATATTATCAAATAAATACATATTTTAAAGCAAACCCTACATTACTTACAATTCAAATAAAAAATTTAGTTTAAATATGATATAATGTCAAAAGTTATGACTACAGCCAATCTATAACTATTCATGTAATCATATTTTTTATGAGTGATTATGTGCCACATTGCTTCCTTTTTGTGCGTTGGACTAGAAAACTTGCTCCTATAATGATTATGCACTTTTTGCCAATAATGCTCTCATGTTCTTTGCTTTATCTTGTAATTGTTGAGCAGTGATACTTGATTTCCTTTAAACTATAGCCATTTTGGTTCAAAGGACAACTTGAATGTATGAGGATCAACATCTCTAAACTTCCTTTATTGGCATAGTAAAGCAATTAATCTAGGAAAAAACATTTAATTAGTTAATTATATAGACTTGTTAACAATATCATGAATAAATGTCATGGATGAAACTTATAATATTATTTTGTTAACTAGGAATAGCAATATCTTATATATTTTTTACACTAGTGACCTATAATAACTAAAATAAATAGCACTCAATTTTTAGTCAATCAAACACATTCCCTAATTATAAAGAATTTGACTAATTGAACAAAAATCTAAGATTTATATACATGTGAATACGCCTTAGTTATAAATTGTGTATTTGCAGAATTATCTATATTATTAACCAAATATGACAATATTTAAAACAATAGAAAATCAATGTCAAAATTTATTTACCGTAATTATTAAAGAATTGATAATAATAATGGGAATAAAAATAATAAAATGTTAACAATGAAAATGAAATAAAATATTCCATGATGTAAATGGAAAGCAATATAAGGAAGAGAAAGCAAAGTAAGTGACTCATAAAGTTAATAGGTGTTTTAGTTGGTAATCTTAGATCTTCTTATTGCATTTTCTTAAGTTGTGGTCAAAATTATCATATTTTCTACATTTTTGCAGTTGTCCCCTTTAAGACAACTTATTTAATTGTTCACTTTTTTGGCTTAATTTTCTTTTTTTTTTAATTTTTGGACTCTTTGACATGACTCTTTTAGCTAGTGGGTTTATTAGTTACCCATCACTTGTTGACTAGAAAATTACACCTCTAATAGGTTACGACACATAGTCATATATACTAAGGAACCAAGCCTTCTTATAACAATTATCAAGAAATGCCTCCATAATTTGTTTAGAATGATAGATATCACTTACGACATATTTACAAAGGTATCTATATAGATCCCATGCTCGATAACTACATTTTTATTATCTACCAACTCTTATAATACGTTTGTCATCAACTTTTGAAACATCGTATGGCCTATTTTCATTCTAAGATATTCTCCATTACATTACATCTTTATGTTCTTTTCTAACTTCTTCATAATTATTGGTGCAATTTCTGTTTTCTATATATGAATAAACTCTCTTATCCATATATCTCTTCATCATCATGATTCGTATTATTTTAAGAATGCTTATTACTAATATGTCTTTAGTAGGTAAGATCTACCCATTGAATGTTTTACTTATGTTATTTTTAATTGCCAACATTCAAATTCAAATGGTTAGTTGCATATTGCCCATCTCTCCTCAGGATATTGAAATAAAGTTGCATATGTCGAAGCTTAATTTTGTTAAACCTATTTAATTGGTCATTGAATTTTTCCATACAACTTGACTATGTGTAATTATAAAATTGCATTTTAAAGTCCTTTTTACTTGAGCTCCTACATCAATTGCGGTAAATATGTATAGCATACATTTAATAAGTTGCATTTAGTAAAGTCACTTTTATAACTCTAAATAATTCCTAAAATAATTAAAAAATATAATAAATCTTAAAAATAATGATAACTCTAAATTAATTGAGAACATCAAGAATAAATTACCTTTTGTATGTCAGATATGGATGTAAGTTCTTCTCCATCTTCCAATTCCAAATTAGATGAAAGGAGACTCATAAGCCAATTCTATGAGTCAGTCCACTATAGCTCTTAACAATTGACCTTGGAACTCTGTCTTCATAAAATAACAATCTATCCTATAAAATTTTTTCAAATGCTTCCATCCTGTTTTTATAAATTCAAAGAAAATGTATAACTTTTTAACTGTAATATGAAAGAGAATAAAAGATTAAATGAACTTTTGTATTCTTTCTTTTTATTTCATAAATTGTAATTTTATTACCTATAATAAAGAAATTCCTTGATTCCCATTGAGCAAGTTTTGTATCTAATAATAAAACTCCTAATACACTGCAAGCATGCAGATCATATCTTATAGTACAAGAGGTTATCACTCCCACGATGATTATATAATAGCTAGCAATTTGAACCTAACTTTGTCTAACGTAACAAAAAATTGTTTTGAATAAAAGCAAATAGCAGAATTTAAAACAAATAATAAAATGAAACAATCAAACAATTAGCAAGTAAGCTGTCAATAAAAATTAAGATTGAATATTTAGAAACTATTCTTTCCTTATTTTGCTTCCTTTACTATTTTTGATTCGATTTATGTGTTTAATCCTTGATTTCCTTAGGTACTGGTTAGTCTCTCTAAAGATCTATTTAATTAACCCTAATTGAATTCAAAATTTCCAGATTTGCAATCTTTTAATTCATAAAACTATTCCTAACATCTTAAATTAGATTTTAAGTAATCTATTAGATAATCAATTTCACTACCAAAATCTCTCTTCAATTAGTCGTAAATTTGATAATTGTGGGTCTATTAAATTGCCAACTCTTATTGCACAATCTAACAATGATTACTTTTAACTCACTTTCTTGATTTGTTGTCAAGTTTAGGTTTAAATAATTATCATAAACATCCTATATAAATTGAAAGTAATAATAAGCAAAGTTATAAAATAATTTCATAATAAATCCTAATATGAAATTTAGAACTTCATGAACATGTTTAATATTAAAAAAATTAAATTACACATCAAGGATAATGAAAGAAACAAAAAGGAAAAGAAAAAAACTGTTTAACACTTTGATTTGGAATGCTGGAATTTTTTGATGCCATTTTGATTAAATAGTCGTTGCATTTTTTTGGTGTTTTTCTTATTCTTAAATAGTTCATTAGGGTTCAAAGGTTGATTCTAAAGTTTCCTCACTTAATTTGGCTCCAAAAATAGCCTTAAACCCTACGAGATTAAAAAAAATCGTGCCTAGAAATCTCTTGTCATGATTGCACTCTTTAATTCATGATCATGCTTCATTTGGTCTAGCTTGTGCACAAGTGTAACACCTTCAAGCTTCCTCCATCTTCTTCATTTTTAAATTTTTTGATTTCCAACACTCACAAACACATCAATCAACTCTTAAAACATAAAATTAAGATCCAATTCTTGTCCTAAACCAAACAAACACTTAGAATACATACTAACATTAACAATAGCATAATTCTAAGCCTATACACATGATAATCATCTACGAAATACTTTAAAACACAGTTAAAAATCTAGCAAGATATAGTATAATCTACATCTATCAACATCTCCACACTTAAACTTTTACTTATCCTCAAGCAAATCTAAAAACACAAATAAACAAAACATACAAACATATAATCATGCGACAATACAATAATGGTACAATTGCTCCAATCTTATGGAATTAACCTCTAACATCAGCCACTCAAATTATGCAAACATACTAACTAATTCCTTCTATGTTTAGGTTCTTTGATTTGAATATACATATCAATCAAAATATTAACATCCTATTTATATACTTATGGCACTTATAAGCACACATTTATTATTATTGATCAATTAAAAAGAAAAACAATCACTAAATAACCTTTTATGAAAATTCTTGCTATTTTTTAAAAGATCGGTGGGTTTAATTTATTATAACACCATTTTTAATTTTTCTTAAATGATAACCTAGTCTTTTGATGCGAGGGCAAACATTTTATCATGAATATCCCTCAGTTACTCAACTAGGTCACGTTGTTTATTTAGCTTGATTAGAATGTTACTCTAGCCTTTTAATGTGAATACAAATATTTTTTCATGAATGCCCCTGATTACTCAGCCATATCACAACTTACAACTATCTACCATGTTGGGTCCCGATTTCTTGTCCTTATTAAATAAGCATGTTTAATTTATTTTGGGGTTTAGTTTGCCAAATTATTTTTGATTGGAATAATTTGAGGTTTTTAGTGCTTAAGTTAATGAAAATTTAAATAAAGGGATTTAGTTTAAATTGGAGTTTTAAATGTTGTTAGAAAATAAAGAAATAAGATGTGTAAGGTTAAAGTGGGAAGTTTACTTAAGTTGTTAAGCGTTAAGGCTTTCAAGGAGGGCTACTTTAGTCCTTTTGGCTTAATTAAAACAAGAAGAAAGGAAACAAAAGTGGAGGGGTCGTATGTGTGAGGAGAAGAGGACGAAAATTTGCAAGAATGAAGAGTAGATAAGTGAAACTACGTAGTTTAGGCTTAGGCTTTAAGTTAAGACATAAATTTTTCTAAGTCCTTAGAAATAAAGGCTTACGAAACTATCAAAGAGAAAGGAGAGAGGGAGACTTTCGGTTGAAGGAAGGAGAAGGAGAAGAAGAAGAAAAGGTTAGGGATTTTGTCATTTCTTGCTTTAGAGAAGAGATTCTAAGAGTTCTTTAAGAAGGAAAAGGAAAAAGGAAGGATAAAGCTTCCATTGGAAGCAAGAAGCATTTTCGTGGGAGGCTTCTAAGGTAAGAGAATTTTGAAAATTGTTGGTTTTATAGATGGGTTTTGGTTTTAATAGCTTAGGAAAGGCATGGGTAAGGTTATGTAGGTTTTAATTCATGCTTTCCTT
>JANIPM010000008.1:61858266-61868763 GCA_027478405.1 Erythroxylum cassinoides
AAGATGTACATAAATGATTAAGTGTGATTGAAAATGTTTTTAATGTGATTCAAATTCTTAATTTGGACTTTATAAGAACATGCATGAAATTTGTCTTTCTGTTGGGCATATAATGTCTATTGGATAAACTAATGATGTTACACATGATTTTTGTGGAATTTGATTCTTGAAAAATTATGCGAACATATTTGGGATGTGTTTATGCCTCTATAAATTTTGTATAATTATTAAAAACGTTTTAATAATTTTATCAAACAATTTTCCATATCTAGACAGTTTTCCAAAAAGTATTTTTATGTGATAAAAATGTGTTAATTTGATGTTTGGTGCATGAATAAATTATTTTTCTCGAAATTTGATTTCTAGAAAATTTTAGAAGTCATGTTTGTCATTTTTGGTGTCTTACAAGTGTTTTAGTGATTAGGATAATTTTTGGGTGATTCCTAAATTATTTTGATCATTATAAAACATCCTAGATATGTTTGAACTATGGAAATAGGATTTCTAGATTAATTGGTCAACTTTAACTAGAAGCGTTGGTTTTGTTAAGTAAACCTAAGATCAATATGGATGGAGGTGAAGTTGGGTAGTGTACACATCTCAAGAGTTGATAGCCTAATGAGTGTGCACACATCAACAGTTGATAGTACTAGATTCGATAGTTGCATTGGAGATGTAATTGATATGATCGATACCTACTAGTTGAACTAAGGTGGCTTATCAGACAAACTCAAAGTCATTCTTAGGGATATTGGGTATTGACCCACTAGGAGAATTTCTTTATGAGTTCTCTTGAATTTATATTAAAGGTTATGAATTTTTGAAAATAATGGGAGCCATAATGCATGTTATTAAAGTCCTTATAGTTATACATTTAAGTACATTCTAATTTTTCTCTATTTAATGATAGGTTGCTATTGCCTGAGTCAACCCCATGAGGCTATGGATGCTTATACCATAGTCTATCATCTTAGGGAGCTCTTTTATGAGCAAGAAAGATCTGAAAGGTTTGAGACTTTGTGATTGTTTTTCCGCTCTAAGATGGTTAAGGGGACTTTTCCAGTGTTGTAGGCACTGAAGATGAATGGCTACATCGAGCGGTTGGCCTCCTTGGGTTTTCTTTTAGATCATGAATTAAGTATTGACTTAATTCTATCAGGTTTAACTGATAGTTACTCACAATTTATTCTTAACTATCATATGAACAATATATCCAACATAATTCCTGAGCTAGTCAATATACACAAGGAAGTTAAGCCCTCTGTCAGCAAGGACAAGGATTTGATGCTGGTGGTCTCTTCTAGTTCAAAAAAAAACCAAAAGAAGAAGAAGTCTACAGGGCCTGAAGAGGTGTCAAGAAAGTAAAGAAGACTACCTCGAAGGGAGCTTGCTTCCACTGTGGCAAGGATGGTCACTAGAAGAGAAACTGCCAGGCCTATCTGAAGTACTTAAATGAGAAGAAGTAATCTAATGCCCCATCTACTTTAGGTATTTATGTTATTGATATTCATACTATTTCTGATAACAATATATTGGTATTAGATAACCATTGTGACTCACACATTTGTACTGATATGACAAGCCTCAGGAATAGTAGGCAACTCAACAAGGGAGAGTCATACCTGCAACTGGGTAATGGAGCAAGATTTGCAGCATTAACTGTAGGCATATATATATTGATGCTCTCTAGTGGGCTTGTACTAGAATTGGACAATTGTTTTTATGCACCTTCTTTAACTAAAAATGTAATGTCTATTTCTAGTCTTAATAAAGCTAGATTCCCTTTAAATTTTAGTAATAATGGTTGTTCAATTTATTTAAATGGAATGCTATATAATTTGGATACATTGTGAAATGGTATATACATATTGGATATGTCTAATCTGATTCTAAATATCAATAATAACAAAAGAATAAAACAAAATAATGTGAAATCGTCTTTACTTATGGCATCATCACCTTGGTCATATAAGTGAGAGATGCATGTCTAAACTACACACGTGTGGTAGTTTAGGGTCATTTGAATATGAATCATATGACACATACGAATCGCTTATTAGGCAAGATGACTAAGTTAAAGGAAAGGGGGAACGAACTAGTGTTCTTTTAGACCTATTACATGCCAAAGGTGGTTTCGTATACTTCATTACCTTTGTTGATGATAATTCTCGATATAGGTATGTGTATCTTATGAGATACACATCTGAAGCCTTTGAAAGGTCCAAAGAATTCAGAAATGAAGTTGAGAAACAACTTAGGAGAAGTATTAAATCACTTTGATCATATCGAGGTGGTGAATACTTAAGCCAAAAGTTTTTGGATTATCTCAGGGATAATGGAATATTGTCCCATTGAACTCCACCTTACACACTACAATACAATGGTGTGACTGAGAGGATAAATCCAACCTTGTTAGACATGGTAAGATCTATGATTAGCGAATTTATCAAAATCCTTTTAGGGGTATGCACTCGAAACTTCTATTTATGTATTAAACAAAGTCCCATCCAAGTTAGTTGATGTTACTCCATACGAGATATGGACTAATAATAAACCCTATCTTTCTCATATAAAAGCTTGGAGTTGTCCTGCTTATGTTAAGCAGATTCAGTCAGATAAGCTTGAAGTTAAATTTGACAAGTGTTTATTTGTAGGATATCATAAGGAAATTATAGGATATTAGTTCTACCATGTTTCGGAACAAAAGGGATTTGTTTCAAAACATTTTGTCTCTTTAGAGAAAGAGTTTCTTCTAATAGAAGACAGTGGGAGCAAAATTAAACTTATGGAAGTTCAAGATGCTCAAACAGACGCAAATCAATTGTCTGGACCTGAGACTATTATTCATAAAGATGAAACAATAGTTTAACCTTCTGACCCACAAGAAGTTCATAGTTCAGGTAGGATACGCTACATGCCCAAGAGATACGGGTTTCTCATAAGTGAACTTAACAATGTATTGCTCATAAAAGATGATTAGCTACTATCTATGAGGAGGTTCTGAAGAGTTCATAATCTAAAAAATGATTTCAAGCTATGAAATCCAAAATAGATTTCATGTATGAAAACCAAGTATGGAATTTGGTTAACCTACCCAAAGGGATAAAATCCATAGGGTGCAAATGGGTTTTCAAAAAGAAAATTGATATGGAAGGTAATGTAGTTACCCATAAACCTAGGCTTGTAGCTAAAGGTTATCGTCAAAGGCAAGGTGTTGACTATGAAGAAACATTTAGCCCAGTAGCTATGCTTAAATCCATTAGGATACTCCTAGCCATTGGTACTCATTATGATTATAAGATATGGCAAATGGATGTAAAGATGACATTCCTTAATGGAAACCTATCGAAGGATGTGTATATGACATAACTTGATGGTTTCATATCTATGAATGGAGAAAAGGTATACAAGCTTCAGAATCTATTTATGGATTGAAGCAAGCATCCAGGAGTTGGAATATCTGATTTGATGAGATAATCAAAGAGTTTTGTTTCTCACAAAATTCAGATGAGCCATGTGTGTATAAGAAGGTTATGGGAGTGAAATCATGTTCCTTATACTATATGTACATAACATATTGCTAATAGGAAACAATGTATTAACTTTGCAATTAGTAAAAATTTGGTTAGCTAAGAACTTCTCTATGAAAAACATTGGAGAAGTAACTTATATTCTGAGGGTAAGGATCTATAGAGATAGATCTAAGAGGTTGATTGGACTTTTTTAGTCATACATAGACAAGATGCTAAAGAGGTTTAACATGGAGCAGTCCAAGAGAGGTTGTCTTCCTATGGTACATTAGATTACACTCTCTAAATCTATGTGTCCAAAGACATAATATGAGAGTCCTCGAATGAGTTTGATTCCTTATGCCTCGGCTATAGGATCAATCATATACGCTATGTTATTTACTAAACCTAATGTATCATATACTTTAAGTGTTACAACCAGATACCAGTCAGACCCTAGTGAGGGTTCATTGGGTGGTTGTCAAAAATATCCTTAAGTACTTAAGAAGAACTAAAGATGTATTTTTGGTATATAAAGAAGGTGATCTTGTGGTAAGCGGGTATACTGATGCCAGCTTCCAATCCGATAGGGATGACTCTAGATCTCAGTCTGGATATGTATTCACATTGAATGGTGGTGCAGTCTGTTGGAAAAGTTCCAAACAAGAGATGACTACTGATTTGACAATAGAGACAGAGTACATTGCAGCTTTAGAAGTGGAAAAGGAAGCAGTTTGGACAAGAAGTTCATCATGGAACATGGTGTGGTTCCAAGCATCGCTGACCCAGTGTAGTTGTATTGTGATAACAACGGGGCTATAGCACAGGTGAAGGAACTAAGGTCTCATCAGAAGTCCAAATGTGTACTCAGGCGCTACCATTTGATTAGAGAGATCATTGGTAGAAATTATGTCAAGACAGAAAGAGTTCCCACTGATCAAAATATAGTTGATCTATTGACTAAGCCTACTTTCCAAAAGAGATTTGTGTTACATGTACATGCCTATGATATTAGAGTGCACGGTTTTCAAATCAATTAGATGGCTATACATTTTTATGGAGAGGAATAACAAATTCTTAGGATTCTATTGGTTCAATTTTTAAGTCATTTGGAGGTCTAGAGACAAAGTTATAGCAAAAGAATTAGAACTATTCAGTATTTAGAAAGCTTTCAGTGTCACGATCGTGCATGAGCATGATTGTCCACTCCCTCCTTCAAACAATGGAGTCACAGCCGTGCAACCATAGTGCACAACCGTGCAATCCAAATCCAAAAGGTGGATTCTCTGCATGTCTACTCCCATTCCAACTTAACTTACTCTAAAATAACTTAAGATTTAATCACAAACATCATAAACAAAACTCACATACAGACAACACCATTTTTTTTCTCTCATTATTTCAATTTTGTTTTCATGATCAATGACAATCTAAAACATAGCCATACGATTCTACATCACATTTTTCTACTATTACTTCAGTTAACCTCAAATAATCTCAACCACCAAAACAAAATATCATCCCCGGCTATTTCCAGTTTATGCATAAATTCAATTTCACATGTTTTTCATCTATCACTCTACTTATCCAAAACCTCTCTACCCACATAACTCATGCACGAATTCATTTCCAACCATTAAAATCTCATCAAAATTCATATACAAAAGTAGAAAATTGAGACCTAACTTACTTGTTTTCAATAAAGTATCCAACAGTGAGAGTAAATAAAGCCTTCGGTGGATAAAGCAAGCAGAAATATTAGTGAATAAAGCCTTCGGTGGATAAAGCAAGCAGAAATATTAGTGATAAAACAATATATATGGACTGGTTTCGATGATGGATGAGTTAGAAGAGGGAGTCTGGTGTTAGAGCATTCAGTGAGGAACATAACAATAAGCTTTAGAAAATTTTGTTTTCCAGACCAAAACATGTGACTTCTTGGGTTGATAATTCAATGACACATATCACCAAAGCATGTGGGCCATTTGTCATACATGTAAGGCTGCCACATGTTACTTATTTTTTTATTTTTTCCTAGTCCAAAATACCCCAAAATTTTGAGAATTTCCTAAAATCCACCAAAAATTCTAAAATAATAATATGACTCTCCAAATAATTTTTCAAAACATAAAATCCACAATTCGCTTTTTAATCACATTTATAAATCAGTTATACTTGAAAAATGTCAATGAATGCTTTAGTGATTCAAGATACGACAGAGTGTTTCTGGATTGTATCGCGATGTGTAGAAAACATTACATGGAATGGATTAGAGAAAAGTGTTGTTAGCTTCCATTAATGCATGCTATTTATGGTCATTAGCTTCCCATAACTTCCATTAATGCATGTTATTCATGGTCATTAACATCCCATAGCTTCCATTAATGCATGTTATTCATGACCATTAACTTCTCATAACTTCCATTAATGCATGTTATTCATGATGATTAACTTCCCATAACTTTCCATTAGTGATGGGGGTTATGGAACGCTAAACGGTAGAGAAAATTGAGATGATTTCCGTGCATATCATGTAAGACACAAGAAAAGAAAAAGGAAAGGTTCTTTTTCTTACACACATAGTTTTTCTCTCTAACTCTCTCAAGAGTTATTGTCTTTACTAGCATAAAGAAATAATTCTAGCCATCTCCTAATGAGGTTTCATCCTTCTATTTTAATATGGATTTTCATTAGAGACAATTTGCATTGATCGTTGTGGTTTATGACAACCCCATGTGGAGAAGATTAAAGAACGAAGGGGATCGTCAAAAAGGTATATAAACATCATACTTTTAATTTTTTTGCATATCTATATGCATGAGTAGATCTCGTTTTTGAGGTTTCGTTTTATTTCCGTTTCGTATATTTGATATATATTATGTATGAGATGCATGATCGAAACCTAAGATTTCTTTCATTCTTTCATCATTAAACTAACTTCCTAATGCCATTCACAAATCTTAAATCATCAAATGGCAAAATAAAATACTTTAGGCAATGGATCTTATCTTCTACCAAGTTTGACCAAGGTTCGAAACACTAGGTTTAGTGATTTTCTTCTCCTAATCACTTCTAATGTAATAAGACTTAAATAAAACCTTGATATCACATTATAAGGGCGTGATTCACACAATCAAACCAAATCTCAACTATAACATAACATATCAAAATTTTCAGCAAAACTATTAAGCTTACCGTCCCGTTTGCTTCTTCCTCTTCACTTTGATGGCTATGGGATCTTGTTGGATGCTTGATTGGAGTTATAAGAGCATGAAAAGTCCATAGATCACTTCTTCATAGCCTAGCCGAACCTCTCTCCTCTTCTTCTTTTTTTTGCTTTTCTTTTTTCTCTCTTTTTCTTCCTTTCTCCATCAATGGTTGAAACCTTCCTTGGTTGCTCTTCTTTTCTTCTTTTGTTTTTGGTCCTATGGTGAATTTCTCCAAATGAAGCAATTTATGTCTTAATTTTGGTTTTATACTTTCCATTAATGATACATATGTCATCATCTCATTGGTCATCTCTAATGATTCATTACTCACATGTCATTTTCTCATTGTTCATCTCTAATGACTCATCACACATATGTCATTTTCTCATTGGTCATTAAGTGACTCATTTATCCATTAACACCATTTTATACAAAAGACCAAATTGTCATTTAATGAGTTTAATTCACCTACTAATCGAATTAAATTATGAAAATATTCCACAACCTTCTTATCATTAGATTGACCATGAAATACTCTAATTAGGGTCAATACTTATTGATTAGATGCTTTTAAAAATTTTGAATGCATTTAAAATCATCAATATCCATTATGTTCCAAAAGAGCATTTTAGCTCAATAATTTCATATTACCTGAATTCTATTCAAACAACCTTCGTTTTGACCTGTTTCAGTTCCTATAGACTCTAATCTTAATTTCGAAGCTTTTTATCGTATTTAAAAAGTATTCGATAACTTTTTCGATTGCCTGAAAGAATTTTCATATTGAATATGAAAATTGCTGAATGTCACCAAAATCATTTGAATTTCATTCAAAAGTGTCACCCAAATCTCCAACGTACATTTCAAGGCTTTTAAAGCTCATTCCTGAGAAACTTAAGTATTGCTTTGGTTATGGTAGGTTTACTTTGGTCCCAAGCTTATTGAAAGAAATGGGCAATAAAGTCATACGGTCTTAGGGGTTTTTATGGATTACGGGAAAACATGACCTCTTCTACCTCAGTGGCTCTAATAGGAAGAATAAGGACCTCTGCTAGCTCATCATTTATTTGATAGTTTATAATCTTCTTCAAATCTTCAGCAAAAGATGAAGCATCTGAGCTTGAGCCCATCGTATTATAGAAAAACTTGTATATCTCTCTATATAGACCCTCTTTACTGGTGAGTATTGAGCCATTCTCACCCTTTAGAGAGGCCATTTTGTTAGTGTTTCTCCTTTCCAAGATAGCTTTATGATAAAATTTAGAACTCCTATCTCCTTCCTTAAGCCAGATTCCTTGTCCCTTTATTTCAAGATTGCCACATCAATCTCCAACATTCTTAAATAGTGTTTTAAATCCCTAGCCTCCCTAACACTTAGATGGTCATTCTTAGGGTCCCCATATAAGTCATCATAAATCCTAAGAAGTTCCTCCTTATCTTCTAAGACTACTTTATGAGTATTATTATATATGGTTTTATGCAAAATCTTTAATTTCTATTTGACTATCTTTAGCTTCCTTATGCAGATAAATAACTCAGTTTCATCTAATCTAACATTGACTCCCCTAGTAATAGCATCATTAAAACCCTCTACACCAATGAGGTAATTGTTAAATCTGAAAGGACAACTTCTTCATTAATAATAGAAGACATTTTGAACATGGATTAAAGTTTGGTCGGATAGAAGGTTATACTTGAAGTAGCTTTGTTTCTGGGAAAACCTATAACCATGCCCCATTAACCATTGCACTATCAAGTTTCTTCCTGATCATCCAATGTTCATATTGGTTTTTACTCTATGTAAAAGGTTACCCCTCCATCCTTCAATCAGTGATTTTGAAATTATTTGACACATTCCCTCAGTTCCTCATTGTGATTCTTTAGGCAGATAGTATTACCTTAAGCTTTATTGACATATAACATGCATTTAAAATCCCCAACCAATATCTAAGGCTCAATGATGCCATTTCCAATTCTCCACAAGCTATTCCACAATTCAACTCTTTAAAAACTATTTTTAAAAGCAGAAATGATAGAGATATAGAATCTTTTTGTACAATTCTTCCTCTGGACTTTAAGGTGGGTAAATTTTTGCTATATTAGTATTGGTTGATCCTCAGTCGCATCTAAATCAAAAGCCACAAGTATTCTATCATTGTAGTGACAATTGTGGTTGGTAAGGAAATTTGGAATTTCCTTCAAAAGTAGGAGTTTAGAACAATTTTTCTCCTTTATTCTATTTCTAAAAGACCTACCAAAAAGGTTTGGATTCTTGAATAATATTAGCTACCATTTGTTACTTATTAGGGCAATTCAACCCTATAATATTTTAGATTAATAAGAAAATTATATCTAGGAAGATGACTTCCATTTTGTTGATTGCAAAAACAAACTACTTGTTTTATGCTAAAAAAGTACAAGTATACGAGTTGTTACTTGTCGTAAAAGGTAGATATCGTCCCACAGAGATTATGCTCAGGCATCATTTAATTTAGTTTGTGTTTTGTTTAAGACTATAAATCAAATAATAGCTTAAAAACATGTTCTCACCCATAAAAACACTTAAAACATAAATATTTATGAACTAATACAATTTCTTCACCTAAACACACACTAAACAATCAAATTAATCACTAAACACACATCAAATTACCTATAAAAATACAATGCAATCTACACCTATCACTTTTCCTATTAAAGCTCCTCTTTGTAACTCTCATAAAACTAGTATTTAGATTAACCCCTCCATTTCACTCATTTGGTTGTTTAGAGGAACTGAATGCACTCATAAATTTGAGTCTAGTAAGTGTGTACTGGCTTATACTGCCAATATGCTCCCTTCAATCTACTCATTCTCCTCCTTTTAGACTTGCATATTTATTATTTCTTCATCTGTCTTAATGATTCCTACTTTCCCCTACTTTCTCGAGGGATGTTATCATTAGATTCAATTTCATTCTTTCCTTCTAGCTAGTTCAATTCACTATGTCCCTTTATTGTAAATTTTCTTCTAGTCGGGGCCTAAGATTGCTTAGGTTTAGAGCTTTTAGGTTTCTAGTTGTAAGTGACAATTACCTTATACTCAAAAAGACTTCCCCTTGCATCTATTCTCATTAAGAGTATTAACTTAGGTAAATCTTTAGAAGCCTCTACTAATATGCATACTATTGCAAAACTAATCAACTATTATCAAAACATTATCAGGTTGGATAATATAGATCAATTTAAACCTATATGGGGAGATTGTAACACCCGACATATTGCCTTATTGTAAATAGTCTTGACTCTTTTTTGAACGTTAATAAAAATACTTTTAATTTTTTAAAAAAATAAATGGAGATACTTGAAAGTTCATGAATCCCAAGACTCTAAGGAGGTGCTTTGTAAGGCTCCAACGTATACCTCAGAAATATTATAGCATGTCTAGGGTGTATTTGTAATAAGTCGTTTTCCATATTAAGGGTTAGAGCCTTAGATTGTTGCACATGGCCATCTAATTGAGAATTCATTAATTGCATTTCATTCACATGCATACCATTAGCATACACACATGAATCATGAATTAGTACATATCGCAAATATAATATATGCACTCAATTGACATATTCCAAGGTATGAAATGATTTAAATGATCATGATGTGAATTGTGTATTGTTTATGTCTTGAATTTTGGTTTGGTGGACTATAATTAGTAAACTTGGAATTTATTGTTACAATTGGGAAATTGATGAATTAAAATGTACATTTGGTCTAGGAAAATGCCAAGTGGTAAGACAAAT
>JANIPM010000008.1:61900724-61917682 GCA_027478405.1 Erythroxylum cassinoides
TCTTTATATTATGTTTGCTGTTTGTGTGTGGGCGCTAATTCTTTAAATCATGTTTTGAAATCATTAAATAGTAACAAAAATATGAAATCAACAAAGGGGATAACTTTTAAATAACAATGAAATCAATTTCCAAATTGTATATACGATAGTTGGATTTATATGTGCTCCTAATTCTTTCAATCGTGCATGTTTTATTTTTTATTCTTGAAAAAAAGAAAAATATTTTTTGAAATTGATAAATAGTAACAAAGAAAAGGATATTAAATAAGTAATGAAAAAAACGAAACAATGTTTTGAAATTAATACATAGTAATAAAGAAAAGAACATTGGCAATGGGAATTTATTTTTTCAAATTAATTAGCGATAAAGAAAAAGTCATTACTAAATAAAGTAAATCTATGTGTATTTATCACTTAATGTTCTCATAAATTATATTTTTTATTGAACAAAAACAGAAATAACTTATTAACAGAATTTTTATGAAGAAAACAATCTACTTGACAAGCTCCATAACCCAATAGTTGCATACAAAACATTTGAAATCAATGCCCGAGAATCCAGCTCCCGTTGCCAAGGCCAAGAATTCCTCTTTGGATCGCTCTTTTCCTCCTGGGCTTTGTGCCATCATAAGCACATCCTGTTGAGCCATACATTTGTCAGTAGCATTTGTTTCAGGCATAACTGGTAAAATACCTTCTACCACAATAACCTTCCCATTTTCAGGAATGGCTTTGTAGCAATTTTGCAACAATTTCAGACACTTATCGTCGCACCAGTCATGAAGTATCCACTGTCAAAGATGATAGCTTAGTTCATTTTCTACCTCTAAGTTGTAAACAAATTGAAAATAGTACTAGCCTAGTTTTTCACCTTCAGGAAAATAGCATCTCCATTCGGAACACTTCGAAACATATCTCCTCCAACATGTTCAACACCTATATAGTACATGCACAAACTTGAGTGTTAGATATACTAGGCATGTAGATTATTGCATAAAGATGTCTCATTTTATCGAGTCTTCAGACATAATTTGTATTATGATGATTTAGCGACTAAAATATTGGGGCATTAATATTAGTACTTAAAAAAGAAATAATCATACCAAAGTAAGTCGGAGCTTCTGCTATAACATGAGCCAAGTCAAAATTGATACCCTTGATATGAGGATATTTGGAAGTTATTGCGTGGATTGTATGTCCTAAGCCACCACCCACATCAACCAGCTGCTTCAAATTCTCAAATCCTTTGTATAATTCTATGATATTTTTGGCAACTAAAGAAGTAGAATTGAACATTGCACTGTTCAGAACCTTGTTGAACAGAGGCTCTTGCGCAGGGTATTCAAAGATACTCATCCCATATGTCCTATTAAACGGACTTCCTTCTTGGACAATTGCATTTTTCAATTCAAACCTAAAAACAAAAAATTAAATTATATCTTATATTGTTTATAGAAAAGACAGTATAGTAAAATATTTACAAATTAATAACATTAAGGTCAATTCAAATTCCTTAATTTAAAGAGATATCAATTAATTGATATGTTAATAATTTATTCTTATAAAGTGTATTCTTAATTCAATGAATAAATATTTAATTAGTTAAAATTTATTTGCATTTTATCATCATAATAAATTGAATATAAATTACTTATAGCTTTTAATCTAAAAAGTGTTCAAAGAATCAATCAAGACATATGAGATGCGTAAATCATTATGCACTCAAAAAGAACCGCAGCAATGAGATATTTTTACTAGTCAAATTATAATATGAAATAAACTCGAGTTATATATGTTATCTTCTGGTTGACTTAATTAGAGAAAATGCAATTAAAGTCTGTAAGGAGAAACCAGGTTAGATCGTTGTAAAAAAGTATTTGCAATATGAATAAAACAAGATTATTTATAATTTACAACTTAATCACTCTCTTGCCACAAAGCAATTTTAATAAAAGAATTAAGATAAAAAAGTCTCATAGTTTTTATTTCTTGTAACAAGAATGGTTCAGAAAAATTTCCTAAACAAATCATTGGAAATTTTACAAATTCACTTTATTTAAAATATGCAAACGTGAATGACTACTCATATGGCATAATTTTCTAAAAAAAGTTCCATTAAAAAAAATTTAGCCATAGATAATTACCCAATTCAGTAAAATAAAAAAAATAAAAGGTATGAATTATTTTTAGTAAATATTAATTTATATTATAAGCGAATTATAAAAATTTATAGTTTTAGTATTAATTTATAATATCATTTAAATTTTAAGTCGATTAAGAAACTTTTAAAAAGGTAATACATCTTATTAATTTATGAGATCATTAATTTAACCTACTAATTTAAATATAAATATTATATATATATATATATAGTTTTAGACGAAGGCAATCGAGTAGGCGGCATTTTAGTTGTAAACTATTATGTATGTATAATTATGAATGTAAAACACAAAATGATAAGAATAATTCAAAAAAATCGCAACACCACAACTAGTTAACAACACAATTTAAAACCTTCTTAGATAAAAGGCAAGTTTTTGCAAAAACTAACCAGCTAGCCAGAAGAACCTTGCCTTGAATCAATTCCACCAGGGGAGCCAACGACAGCCCATCTTGGTCACGGACAAAGTATTTAGCTACAGGTGTAAGGCTGTAGAACCTCGTCTGGCCATCTACACTGGTGCAACCAAGCACTTGGTGGCTAGCCAGAAGCCTCAGAATACGGTCTAGCATCAAGGGTGCATCAGGGTTTTGCGTGGAAATCTTGTCTGCAATGTCTGAAGCAGAGAGTTTAGCGTCAGAACCCTCTCGAGCTATAATCTCGAAAACGCCAAGCTCGATTGCTGCTTTTAGCGTCATAGGTAGTACAGATCCAAGTGCAAGTTGCATAGCATATCCAATGATCTCATCTTTTCCTTCCTCGACTTGGTTCAGGCGAGCTTCGTATGGGGTAGAGTTCATCTTGCTTTGAGTTCTGAAACAATGTCTATAGATAGCATATAAGTAGAGTGAAAAGATGATGTCTGAAGCGTCCGTTTTAAAAGAAAAGGGGTATGGACATGAAACAAAAGTGCCTGCCGTCCAACCCTATTCCAATCTTTGATTTGATTATTACAAAAAGCATATACTTTAGTGGTCCCTGATATATACATGATTGGTTTTGGAAAATTCCAAATCGGTACGTAGCTTCCACGACTCAGACCAATTATGTGCTTAGATTAGACCAATCAAATTTTATGCTTAAGAACATACAATAATAGTAACTTGTATCATTATTTTGGCAGACCACCTAAGAATACTGAAACAATGGTAGATATTTTCTTACTACTCATAATATTGCTGTAACATCCCACCCTCAACGGGAAGGGTAGAATAGTAAATTGGCATAGGATGAGAGTGATTGGGTTTCATTAGGGCTGTTCATGCATACTAATATTGTTACACAGTGAATTTTGTGCACATGAAATAATTGTACATGCATACATGACATTCCCGATTTTTGTGCCTAATGTAGTTTTACTGTGATTAACGTGGTTCTTGTGTTTGAAAAATTATTCTGAGTGCGCCATTAAGTGTTTTATATTTTAAGAGATTTTTAGAAATTTTTCTGGAATTTTCCGGAGAAAATTTCCAGACCGAAAAAATCGCCAAGCGACGAACCGGTTGATTTTCGGTAGCGAAAATTTCTATCCAATGGCACTGTAATATTGGGTATATTATTTTGAGATTGAAATTAGGGCCATTGGACTAGAATGGGTCAAATTGCATTAGGGTTCCTATTTACTAATTTGTTTTTAGCCTATTTTGTCTTTTTCCTTAGAATTGCCACTTGTCCTCTTGAATTAATGATTTTTGTCTTATGCTTAAGCCTCTCTCTCGGTTATGCCTTATGAAAAGAATGAAAAGAAGACTTGGATGCTTATTTTTCATTTCATCCGAAAACCTACTATCCATTTCCTCTCCATCCATCGATTTCTCTCATCAAAGTAATCCTTCCTCCAAACCTTAAGAGCTTCTTCTTGTAAACAAGCTATTTTCTTGCCATGGAGAACTTACCCTTGCATGGTGTTAGAAGAAGTTGTTAGTGAGAGTAGTGAAGAAAGAATTGAAGGAAGTGAAGAGTGGAAGCTTTAAGTAGGTAAGTTTTTAAGTTAAGCTTTAATTATGCTTTGATTATGCATTTAATGAATCATAGTTGTTAGATGCATTCATTTGGAGTTATGGTGCAATTATTGTGTTTATTGATGCATGAATTGAATGAAAATTTAAGTTTGAATTGGTGGGTAATCTATGGTAATGGGGCGCTACATAAAAGAAGGGAGTGTTTTTGGCTCAAAGGTGGGGAGAAGAGTGTAGTATTCGGCTAAAGAAAAAAACCTGCTCAAGGAACTACGAAATTCCCTTTTATAGGCCACCAAAAGGTTCCTTTTAAATGTCATGACTCTTCCTAGAGTTATATCACTTAGTGAAACATCATGGCTCTTAAAAGAGTTATGACTCTTGGAGAAACATCATGACTTTTAGCCAAGGACACATCCTTTGGCAAAGAGTCATGTATCTCCACTTAAAGTTACAATGGTACATTAATAACCATTCATTCTTATACATGAACCCCTTTTTGGTTGAATGGTCACAATCATTGGCCAAAACAACACATCCTTTCATCCAAAGTATGGATACCTTAGTGAAAGGGTGTCATGTATATTCATTATAAGGCAAGGTACATGATGAATCTTCCCTATTGGCCAAATTCAACCTCTTAGCTGAATTCGTCCTTTCTTCGTTGAATTCATGTATCCATCTGAAGACAATGAACTTGCACTTCAAGTGCATGCATGGGAAAATGCATTATGGTGTGCTACAACTCATGGTATATCCTAGTATCCATTGTGCACTCAAACATGCTAGATTCCTTTATCTAGCATCACCAATTTTGCCCATTCAGCTTTTGGTTTCAACTCCAACTTATGCTACTTAATTAGCTCTTATAGCTTAACTAGTGTGAACACATTTATAGCTAGCTTCAATTCCTAAGAACCAACGATGAGTTGGGGTAATCTCAATTAAGTCCAATTGAGCTTATCCCCTGCTTTCTACCTATTAACTAGTTTTAATAAGCTCCCACAAGCTCACCTTAAGCTAGCTTTAGACACTTTAGCTGAAGGAAAGTCATGCCAAGCCACTTATAGTTTACATGAGCTTCATTGAGTTCCCTTGAGTTGAGTGTTAGCTTCTTACATGAAACCTAAGCACTTTCAAATATATCTTGGTACATCAAATAGAATTTGTAGCACTTAAGCTATAAAATTCCAACAGTAATGTCTACACTATTTGAGTCAATCATATTAGTTTTCCACCATTATTAATTAATTTTATTAATGACATTTAAAACTACCTTTAAAGCTTCATTCCACTTTAGTTCAGAATTTTGGAAATTGATACTAATTAAGAACAACGGAATATTCTTCCTAATCACTTTAGGGTGATGAATCATATATTAATAACTTAATTACTTCTATATAGCTCATGTTATATCCATTGACTACCACTGAGTTATCATTGATTAGAATATATCGTAAGTAGAATCAAAACATAATAATCCCTACATGAGACATTATGAAGATCTCAAATCAAATGATTACTTATGCAATCACTAAAATGAGAATTTTCATAAACATACAATCAATGTTTCAAATGGAATTCTCATATTAGGTCAATTTAGTGAATTTTTCCTCTAACAAACACTCATACATTTGTTTTAAGAATCTTCATATTTTAATCTATGAAATCGATTACTTTCTTCATAAGGAAGAAACATAACTTGTTCTTATCTTTTTACACCATGTTAATGTTCAACCTTAGAAGAACAAAGACTAGTAATAATTTAGAGATAATGCATAAATATAATAAGCGTTTCATAATTAAGATCTCATTTGCAGTATATATATTTTAAGGCCCCAACATATAGCCTAAAAGTATTATAGGATGTCTAGGGTGTATTAAGAAGTGAACATAATGAATTAAGTGCATCTTAGTAAAGGCATTATGGTACTTAATATAAAAGACATTGGTTAATGGGTAAATTCTTAATTTTGGCATAGACATACATACTTAGATGTGAAATATGCATGGGAATTTTTGATATGTTGCTTGCATTTATGAATGTGATCTGAGGGGAATTGGTTGAAGAAGTATCCCATTTGCTTATGGAATTTTGTTGGTTAAATTGAATGTGTTTTTATGTTGCTCTTGTATGATAAGACTGAAGTTAGTAGGTTTGGGATGTATATCTCACCGAATGGATAGGTTCTAATGAACAAATTTTTGTAATTTAGCTCTATTTTGGCCTGTAGAACTCCAAATTGAATAATTTTAATTGGAGATTACACTAGAGATATGGGTATAAAACTTTCATAAAGGAACCAAAATTTGATTCTGCATTTAAGAGTTTTTAATTCTATTTTTAAGTTAAGTTTTGGCTACTATCCTTATTTTCAAATAGCATGTAGTTTTTGGGTATAACTCCCGATATAATTAACTAAATTGCATGAAATTTATTCCATTAAAAACTAAAGACATGGGGGAATGAAATAAATTGATAATATTATAGGCTAATTTAGGAGTTAGAGGAAGAAGAAGGACCATTATGCAATTTTCCTAAAGTTAACTCATGGACTAATAAGACTAAAGCATGTGTGTCCAATAAAATTGTAATACATAGTCCAATAAAATTGTAACACATGGTCCAATATAATTTTAACATATGTTTCAGTAGAATTGTAACAAGTGGTCCAATGGGGTTGTAACACTTGGTCCAATAGGATTGTGACATCTGGTCCAATGGGATTGAAACATGTGTCTAAGACTAGAAAACTCATGAAAAGGCATATGGAGATGGAAGATGGACAACACTTTGATGGTTTAACTTTATATTTTTCTCCTCTCTATTTCACCTTCTTCATTCAATCATTTTTTACTTGGTGATTCAAACAAAGCCAAAGAGGAAGGGAAGGAAAAGCATTAGAATAACTACTTTTCCAATTTTAAGGTTTGGGACTCCACTTAGTTAATTTATGTATTGTGCATATTTGAATATATAAAATGATTCATTTGGATATAGAATGGTTGCTTGGATGATGCTTTTGTGTTATTTTGGTGTTCGCATTGTTTATGTCATAAATCAGCCTAAAGATCTCTAAATTTGGAGATTTTAATTGCATATAAAAAATAATACATATAACTAGAAATCACTATAAGAGACTCTGACTTAATTATGGCTTTATAATGTTGGAAATTGGGATAGAAAATGGTGACCTAATGCTGCCTCTATTTTGGAGCAATATGTGATATTTGGTCTATTCCAAATGGCTTGATCTTTGGTGTTTTGGAAACTAGAGACACAAATAGACAAATTTCTAGATGATCGAGAAACCCAGTTTTGATTTTTTCTATACAAATATTAAGGAACAAGAAGACTTCATCCTGTGATTTGTTTCTGGATTGATCGTTTGCCTATTTTTAGACCGCTTTGGTTAGCTCAAATTGCACTATTTTGATTTTATTTTCGTTTCTAATTTTTACAGAATCTTATTCAAACCTTTTTGAATGTGTATGAAACTTTTCAAACACTAGAAGTAAATGAAATAGGAATTACCATATATGAATTGGTAGGCAGAACATTAAAATATAAGATTGAGCATAATGAATTCCAAAGAAAATTTACACGTACATAAATGATTTGTATGCAAATTCATTACTCATTTATGAACAGTATGATTATATAAGTGTGATTTTGATACCTTCTAATGATGGTAAGCCATGAATTGCATGTATGAACACAAATATAAATTTTATGACCTAAAATGTATATCGTATGACTTGTCAACAAATTAATCATGGAATTGGTAAATGATTAAAAAAAATTTCGTTGTGCCTGCTTTATTATCTCGATTATGGAATAGGCATTCCTATAAGGTTACAATGCAACTATTATACTTTGATACCACCGGTGTCCACAGTTTGATGCCTTCGGGTATCCACAGTTTGATACTTTCAGGTATCCATAGTTTGATACCTTCGAGCATCTATAGTTTGATGTCTTCGAATATCCACAGCACCGTTATCCACACCCACAAAAAATGTGCAAGCTTAACAGAGAAAGGAAACTTAACATTCATAAATAGGAAATATAACATGACAACATGATTAATTGGTATTAATGAGCATTTTTATTAGTTGTAATGAAAAATTGTAATGATGTGCAATTATATTGATAATTTGTATCAATGAGCATTGAATAGAAATATTTGGCTTATAAATGTGCATTTTTAGTATATGGATAATATGTTGAAGCATATTTGCAATATGTACTTTTCTTAAGAATGTCGTCATTGTTTATATGAGCATTAAATATAATGTTGGTTCATGAATGTGAATTTATGGTATATGAGTTGTGACACTTCTGAATGTATGTGCTTAGTGGATGACTGTTGTGAGTGATCATTCAAACTAAGTATTTTCCCCACTAAGCTTTCAAGCTTAGTACGGGCGTTAATTCGTGTAAGTCCAAGCGATAGAAGTAAGGTACAAGGAACATCTGCAGGGACCAAGGCCAACAAATGGAACAAAAAACATTTTTGGAATGTGTTTTTAGTTACGAATGATTGTACATGTAATAAAAAAATGTATGTTTTCTTTTGGATTACCATATAAATGTAAAGATGTATTACTACTATTAAATGATAACATTAAGCACTAGGGAGTTTTGTAATATGTATATGTATAGCATTGAATAGATTTGTATACTTGAAATGTGTGTACAGGAATTTGGTTGTTATGTGTGTGGATGGTTATAGGTTTCGTATATAGGGTGTTATATTTTTTGGTGTCAAAGCACGATTTTGGTACTTCTGACCAATAAGCGTCTAGTGATGTGTGATATAGTTTGCTTTTAGTGTTGGCCTAATATAGATGTCCCTATTTTCTTATAAATAGTAGAGATGGAAAGATTTTGTGAAGCTAATGAGGAGTAAACTGATATAATGGTGGGGCAAAATCAATCATTTTCGAGTCCTCCTAAGCCTCAAAAGAGTGTGTGATAGAATGTTATCAATAAATCAACTAGCCTATGATATATGTGTGATTAGCCCATAGGTCCATAGTGTATATGTGAATAAAGTGTATAGAAATTGCCCTATTTTGGTCCACAGGAATAGTTTGCAACTGATTTGATAGAGTTACTCATCCATGAATTTGAATTGATCTTGGGCATGAATTAGTTGTCAAAACACCAAGCTATAGTTGATTGTGGATTGAAAATAGTTATGTTCAAAGTTTCTGGTGGTTTAGAAACAGTGGTGCGTGGTATTATGTCTAATCATTTGACTAATGTAAGATCAGCCATCCTAGCAAGATGACTACTTAGAAAAGGTTGTCAGGCATATTTGGCTTTAGTACTTGATTCAAAAGGGTAGAAGGTGAACTTAAGAGACATATCAGTAGTGAACGAGTTTCTTGACATGTTCATAGAAGAGTTATCAGGTTTGCCACCCAAGAGGGAGGTAGAACTATCTATTGAGATTGTATCTAGTACTGGTCCTATTTCAAGGGCATCTTATAAAATGACTCCTGCAGAGTTAAAACTGAAGATTCAATTACAAGAGTTTTTGGACAAGAGTTTTATCTGACCCAAAGTGTCATCATGGGGATATAAGTATGAATTTTGAGGACGAAATTTTTTTTTTAAGGAGGGGAGAAATGTAAGGCCCCAAAATATACCCTAGAAGTATTATAGCATGTCTAAGATGTATTAAGAAGTGAACATGATGAATTAAATGCATCTTAGAAAGGGACATTTTGGTACTTAATGTAAAAGCCATGGGTTAATGGGTAATTTGTTCATTTTCGCATGGACATGCCTAGATGTGAAATAATGCAGGGAAATTTTTGATATGTTGCTTGCATTTATGAATGTGATGTAAGGGGAATTGGCAGAAGAAGTATCACATTTGCTTATGAAATTTTTTTGGTCAAATTGGATGTGTTTTTATGTTGTTCTTGCATGATAAGACTGAAGTTAGTTAATTTAGGATGTATATCTCACTGAATAGATAGATTCCATTGAACAGATTTCTATAATTTGGCTATATCTTAGCCTATAGACCTCCAAATTTGATAATTTCAATTGGAGATTAAATTAGAGACATAGGTCTAAAACTTTCATAAGGGAACCAAAATCTGATTCTGCTTCTAAAAGTTTTGAATTCTATTTTGAAGTTGAATTCTAACTATTGTCCTTGTTTTCAAATAGCATGTAGTTTTTTGGTATAACTTCTGATATAATTAACCAAATTGCATGAAATTTATGCCATTAAAAACTTAAGACATAGGGGAATGAAATAAATTGATAATATTATAGGCTAATTTGGGAATTAAAGAAAACAGAAGGACCAATATGTAATTTTTCTAAAGTCAACTCAGGGACCAATAAAATTAACACATATGTGCTCAATAGAATTGTAACACATGATCCAATAGAATTATAACACATGGTCCAATACAATTTTAACACATGGTCCAATAGAATTATAACACGTGGTTTAATGGGATTGTAATACATGGTCCAATATGATTGTGACATATGGTCCAATGGGATTGAATCATGTGTCCAAGACTAGAAAATTCATGAAAAGGCATATGGAGAGGGAAGATGGACGATACTTTGATGACTTAACTTCAAATTTTTCTCCTCTCTGTTTCACCTTCTTCATCCCATCATTTTTCATTTGGTAATTTAAGCAAAGCCAAAGAGGAAGGAAAGGAAAAGCATTAGAAGAACTAATTTGCTAATTTTAAGGTTTGGGACTCCACTTAGTTAATTTCAATATTTATGTATATCTGAATGTGTAAAAAGATTCATTTCAATATGGAATGGTTTCTTGGATGATGCTTTGGTGTTATCTTGGATAGAATTGGTTGAATATGACAAGAGATTATGGTGTAGTGGAATTCTGTCTAGGGGTTGTTGAACCAGTCACATTATTTTTGTCATAAATCAGCCTAAATAGCTCCAAATTTGGCGATTTCTATAGCATATGAAAAATAAGACATATAACTAGAAATCTCCATAAGAGATTTGACTTAATTATGGCTTTATGATGCTGGAAATTGGGATAGAAAATGGTGACCTAATGTTGCCCCTATTTTAGAGCAACATATGATATTTGGTATATAGCTAATGTGTTAGAAGTCCAAATAGCCTGATCTTTGGTGTTTTGGAAACTATAGACATAGATGGACAAATGTCTAGAAGACTAAGAAACCTAGTTATGATATTTTCTATACGAATATTAAGGAACAACTAGACTTCGACATGTGATTTGTTTTGGGATTGATAGTTTGCCTATTTTTAGACCACTTTGGGGTTTAACTCAAATTGCACTATTTTGAGTTTGGTTTTATTTCTAATTTTTACCGAATCATATCCAAACCTTTTTTAACTTTTTGAACACCTAGAAATAAATGAAATAGGACCTACCATATGTGAATTGGGAGACTGAACATTGGAATATATGATTGATCATAATGCATTCCAAAGAAAATTTACATGTACATAAATGATTTGTATGCATATTCATTACTCATATGTGTATAGTATGATTGTACAAGTGTGATTTTGATACCCTTCTAATGGTGGTAAGCCATAAATTGCATGTATAAATATAGATTTTTTCCTAAAAAATATATCATATGACTTGTTAATATATTAATCATGAAATTGGTAAATGATTAAAAGAAAATTTTACAGTGCCTACTCTATTTTCTTAGCTGTGGATAGATAGGCATGCTTATAGGGTTATAGTGCAGCTATTACAATTTGACACCACCGGTGTCCATAGTTCGATACCTTCGGGTATCCACAGTTTAATACCTTCGGGTATCCACAATTTAATACCTTCGGGTATCCACAATTTGATCTCTTTGGATATCCATAGCACCCGTTATCAAGACCTACAGAAAATGTACAGCCTTAACACAAAAAGAAAACTTAACAGTCATAAATGAGAAATATAGCATGACAACATGAATAATTGGTATTAATGAGCATCTTTATTGGTTGTAATGATGAATTGTAATGATGTGCAATTATATCGATAATTTATATCAATGAGCATTGAATATCAATATTTGGCTTATAAATGTGCATTTTTGTTAAGTTATCAATTTGTGTTTATTTTGTATTTAATTCTCTTTAATATGTTGAAATAACTGTTCAAAATTAATGAAATTGTCTCATAATTGCTCTCAAATAATTTTCAACACCTTAAAGATAAAATTGAATCAAAAAATGTAAAAGAAACGAAAAAAATCTAAAATTCTATATTAACAGCAAATTCAGTAACTAAACGTGGGCACGTGTAAGGATAAAATCAATCTGCAGATCTGTTTTCAAGATTCAAAATCAAAATTTTCACAATCTTTAAAGATCATATTACCATCTTATCAAGGGGACCGACCACCTAAAATTAGGGGATACGTTATCTGTTAAAAATCACGGAAGAGAGAAGGGAAGAGTGATCGAAAAAGGTATAAAAGACCAAAAAAATCGTAACTATTCATGTTGGCTTCTATCTTAGAACAATTTGACAATTTCTGCATGTGTTTCCTTAAGCTAGCTTTACGTTTCTGCTTCATTTTTTTAGTATTTTCGGATTTCTAAGAAAAACCAGAGATGGAGACTATGTGTTTTGTTATTTCTGTTATTTTCAATTTCATTATGAGTAGCTAAACTTCTTTTCTTAGTTGAGGGAAACCATGTTATCATCTATTATGTGTTAGATGTTTCGATAAAGTTTATTTCATTGATAAACATTGAGTATCTTCTGAATTACTTTTCCAATTAAAGTGATAGACTTCTAGGTGTGCAACTAGGGATTGATTTGTTCAATAGCTAAATTAATGAAATATGGTGTTCAGTTTTGTTAACCACAAGTAGCAATTAGGATTACCTTCTTTACGTTAGAGTCGAAAATTCTAAGAAGATATTCATCTTGATTAATTGCATGTCGTACATGTATTATCTTGTTCATTGGTTTATTGATTCTTAAAGCTATTATTCAATTGAACCTACGATTGTATCTAAGTTGTTGATTAATAAGAATGCTTAGAATACATGTTTCTAGTCATGTATACTTAAGAGAAAATATCCCCCAATGAATGTTTATTAATGAACTAAAATTTTATATCGAGGATCCATTTTAGTGTGATAACATTGGTGACCCAAAATTAAGGTTTGTTTATTAAATTTTTAGATCCAATTACTTTTGATAATTTCTGATTTTTGTTATTTCTAATTTCTTAAGTTACACGAACCAAACCTCCCTTATTTGTTTTAGTTTTAAACTCACTAACTTTTACTGTTAAAAATTTCTCGTGGGAACGATCCCTACTTTCCACTACTACAATATTTTGTATTAAAGGAAGTTGGTTTCTTTTTAAACTTTGTTGTAGGTGATAGTCGTACCAAATTTTGGGGTCATTACCGAGAAATTTCATAACGGTTTTTTATTGATGTTTTTGTTTTTTGTTTAGTTGTTTTTGGTTACCTTGTCTTCTGTTTGTTTTAGTTTCACATCTTTTTCTGATTTTTCGATCTTTTAGCGACATGACTCACTATCAATATGCTTTCGATTATGATTTTTCATATTATCCTTATTATGATAATGAGTTTCCATTTGTTGCTACTTTCAAATTTGATCATCAAGTGGCAGATTTCACACCCTTAGTTGTACAAGTATCGAGGGATGACCAACTACCTAAGGTATGTGAAGTTTGCTCATTTTTGAGTTATTCTTTTTATACGTGTTCCTTTTTGCAGGATACACAGTACAGGTTCACTTCTCCATCGAGTTACTATAAAAAGCAGTCCTACTTCCAGTCAGAGCCTCCACCACCACCACAAGCTAATAAGATGTCTTTGGAGGAGATCGTAATGAGTTTGGCGACGAGTACTCTTCAATTCCAGCAGGTAACGAGGAGTAGCTTAAAGACCTTGGAAGATCAATTAAGCCACTTAGCAGAGAGAATAGAAGCCCTAGTGTCTACATGAGTTCTTAGCCAATAAGAGAGTGATGTGGAGGAGTTGTGCATTCTTTCAGATAGTGGAGATCATTTGGAGAACCCAGAAGCAATAAAGGAAGAGCAAGCAAAATTAGGAAAGGAAGAGGCTATAGTTCGAGAAAAGATGGAGGATGTGCAATCTCCTAAGGTAAGTGATGTAGTTCATGTTATCAGCGATGTAGTTCATGTTATCGCTAACCAAATTTCGTTTCCTTCTCCTAGTTGTATACAGGTAGAAGAAGAAGAAGAGCAGGAAAAGTCGCAAGAAGTGCAGTTTTTAGGAGAGCTGTGGAAGAGCAAGCTGAAGACCAAAGGTGGCAAGCAGGATGTCAAGTCTTCACACCCATTGGCATTACTCTTATAGAGACCATCTTGGTGTGAAAAGGGTGATGTCCGAAAGGACGAGTGGACATTAGAGTATGATGGTGGTGAAATGATGAAGTTCCACTCCTCAGAAGCCTTGAGGCATCATGCTGATAAGGAGCCTATTTTGAGGGAAGTTGCTCCAGGCTCCTCACAAAGTTTGAGCATGCTTCCTGTTAGACTCTAGCATCCATTCGATAATGGATGATGTACAAATGTCAAGGGTCAAGCTTCTGACCTTAAATAAGCGCTTGATGGGAGGCACCCCATCAGTATCCCTTTCTTTTGTGTATTTTTCTCTTTTATGCATATCTTTTGAGTGTTTGCTTTGAGTGTTTTACTTGTTTTCTTTGGTTTATTTAGGCATTTGAAAAGGAAGCTGCAATCATTCATTTCAAAGCTACATATGGCATCTTCAATCTAGGGGAGTACTTCTATTCCCTTCTTGTGTTTTTATTGATTAAGGACAATGCCCATTCTAAGAGTGGGGGTGGGGCAAGTGTGAAATTTCTACTCACTTGGATTGTTGTGAGTTTAATGGTGATGATGAGAATGTAGTAACTTGAATGATTTTGGTCCTTAGTTTAGATAATTGTGGTACAGGAATGGTGTTGATTTTTTTATTTAAGGAACTTTGATTGACTCTTGAAATGATGCTAACTTCAAAGTTTTTCGTTTTTTCTTCATTTTTCCTTTTTATGCCTTGCATGTGTTTGGTGACTCTTGTGTATGAGGTTTGCTATTTAAGTTAATTTTGCATAGCTTGTCATATGAACGTGGAATGGGATGCTTAGAACGCAATGTCAAAAAATAAAAGAAGAAAAAAAACTAAAAAGAAGAAGAGATAACTATCTTTGTTTTTGCGTTTTGATCAAAAGTGTCATTGTCTTATGTTATTAAATAAGAAGTATCGTTGTTCTTTTGTTTTTGAGATATTTTTGTTCTGTTTGAATTGTTTCTTTTCATCTGTATTTGTGTCGTTTTGAGCATCCTTGACTTGTTTATGTGTTAACAAATGAAAAATGGCTTAAATGCTAGATATTATGCATCTTGAGTGACTATTTTACTGACTATTTGCTTGTATGTGAGTAACTTGTTTTTGGTCATGATAGAGTTGAACTTGGTGAATTGGATTGAAACCATTTATGGATTTCTATGTGCTTGATTAACTATTAACTCTTGAACGGAATTATTTGAGCGAAGCATTTGATTTATTGCTTGAGGACAAGCAATGGTTCAGGTGTGGGGGAATTAGTTACATGAAGTCAGGTCTCAACAGCTGCACCAAGTAGTCACCAACCTCTGCACCCACCAACACTATGATATTTGGCATTCACAAATAGAGAAGCATTCTTTCCTCTTTTCTTGTATATTTTTGCTTTTTTGTTCTTATGTCCTAACATTGAGGACAATGTTGGTCTAGGTGTGGGGGAAAGAAATGGAGTTCATATGTGTGACTATTTTTTTGGTTTTTGTGTGATTTTTATCGATTTTTGCATGATTGTTGTGTGTTAAACCATAAAGCTTTGTCATATTAGTTTGGATGAGATTGAGTATATGCATGAAATTAAATTGGGCTAAGTGATTCTTAAGTGAATCATATTGATTGATTGCAATAACTGATCTTTTAAACTTAGTAAAATTTTTGACATTTGAGTGATGAGGTAATATGTGGAATCGAAGTGAATTTTTGAATTAAACCCGTGAGCGAATTTGAGCTTAAATGACATCATCTTATGTAATTCTATTTCCTTGTATTGAGTGATGCTCCTCTAATTATGTTGGACCCCGATTTTTTCTTATGATGTCATTAAGTAGGAATTGTGATAATTATGTGTTTATGGCTTAGTTTGATTTAATTGGAGTAAAATTGAGATTAAATATAGTTTAATTAAGGAATTAGAGGATTAAATGTGTAAGGGTATTTTGGGAAGTTCACTTAAGTTGAAAGGGATTAAGGCTTATGAGGAGGGGTAAGATGGTCTTTGTACTTTCCTTAGGTTTTAAATAGAATAAGAAATAGAAAGGAAATAAGAAAAGAGAAAAGAAGAAGAAGAAGAGAGGAGAAGCCGTCGTTAGGAGGAGAGGAAGAAGAGTAAGGATTTTCGATTTCTCAGGTTTTCCGACAGTTAGGAGCGTTACCCGGTAAGTTTAGCTACTTTCTATCTTGTTTTCGGTTGGATTAAACCTTAAGATAGCTTGGATTGGGTGAAATCGATGATTTAGGGTTTTGGGTGAAAAAGATGGGTAAATCCTTGGGTTGATGTGTTTATGATGGATTGGAAGCTTAGAATGGGTTAGAAATGTAGTAGAGAACTTGATCTATAGTTTGGTTGTGTTGCATTTGGATTTGGAAAGGATTTAAGATGGAAAATGTTGGAAAAATGGGGTTCGGAGGCGTTCTCCAGACCCGCACGTCGCGACGTGCGAAATTGCAGTCGCCGCGACGTGCGAGGCTGGGCACGCCGCGACGTGCG
>JANIPM010000008.1:61942229-61956059 GCA_027478405.1 Erythroxylum cassinoides
GAAGAAGACTGACACCATCTTCGAATTCTACAAATAATGAAGAGTTGTCGAAGCACATGTATTTTCTTTGCAATTGTTAAGGATTGTGGAATTCACTTTTGTATTTTGTAACAATAAAAGCATATATAATTTGATTTTGTATTTTGAATATATAAAATGTTAAATTTTACAAGTCCTTATGGAGTATATATTATTTATAAATGCAGTTTTGGTCATTTATATTTGATAGTAGTACACAATTAAGACGCATATTAATATTTGTATAATTCTTTTAATGTATATATGGATGTTGCCTATATAATGACAAGAGTTTGCTTTATGTTAAATATTATTGGTAATGAAAGAAAAAATTGTTTCTTTTATTATTACAAAATTTTGCCTAAAAAATTAACTTTGTTGTCCTATCTATTTAACATTATTGCCTAAAAAAGATTTGCAGTGTTACAATATCTATTTAATATTATTGTTATAGTTTGAAACTAATATGTTGCCTTAGCCAAAACTTAAAGCAACATTTTTTAAAATTATTTTGCCCTATACTTTTTGCAATGTCACTTTTTGCAACGATATGAATTTTGTTGTTTTTGTAAAAAGGAAATAATAATTATACTTATATCTATACTTTTGTGTATTACCTAAAGCATTTTTTGCGTAATGTGTATGCATTTATTTAACCCAAAGGGATTCCTTGTTTAAATATAGCTTCCAAATTCTTTTAGAAAACAATATTTTGTTTATGGATTTGATAGAATTGATTTTCCTTTGATCTATTAGAGTACATGTTTTAATTCATTTGATTTTGGCTTGAGATACATCATTGGTTTCTCCTATCTGAAAAAATTCTTGAGAAAATTTTCAATAGGTTTAGTCAAGTTTTTTGGGAAGTATAATTGAGAGCTCCAATGCACATATAGGTTGCTAAATATATAAATAATCAGTTGTAATCTTCCTGAATATGGGAGGTATTTGTTGTTCTAGTCAAAGATTGGTTTACAATCCTTAATGTGAGTCTCTTTTCTATTATAGGGATCCCAAACTAAGGTCCTCACTGAGTTTGCATCAACTCTACATAGGAGAATTAAATCACATATAAAGAATAAGTGGTGTTCCTCATTTCCATTCTCATTCAATCTTTTAAGACTTAATATTTATGATAAATTTTGTTCACTTAAACCTCTTAACAGTTTCTTGCATATGTTATTCTACTTAAGGTTGCTAACTTTTCATCCATATATATTATTCTTTTATCGAAGCTAGCTAAGTAGCTTAGTTTAATGGTTGACCAATATTTATATGATCCTAAATTGAAACTGAGCTCATATAAGAATTTTCTAACACCATCCCTAGTCTCCAATTTTATAGTAGTTATAGTTTGCCATTGACATGCCATAAACCTAGCTTCAAGACTTTCAAGGTGACTGCTTCATTATTGAACTTAAATCAGAAGAATTCTTCTTCATTAATAGTGTATTTTCTAGTCTCATTTTGTTCCACTAAACTTCTTCCCGCATCTTCATTTGCAAGTAAGATGGTCTTTCTATAATAAAATATCTATATATAGTGTAGGACCATCTTGATGCTCTCGCTTCGAGTATCTACAAGAGTGGTCAATCAAATTACAGATCATTACCTTTTATTTGTAGGACATATTTCAATTTTTCTTAAGGAGGCTTATCCCCTAAAACTTGACATTATGCTCTCCTACTTAAATTCTAAATGGAATCTTAAGCTTAAAGATTGCTATAGGGATTTGATAATGATGGACTCTTTAAAGGGAGATCAGAAAAGTGGGGGATTCCTTGAGAAGTAGCAGCGGATGATTTAGGAGCTAACTTGTAGGAAGAATCAAGTTGTGGTTATAGAGAGTTTAAGTTTGGTTTTTAAGGATCAAATGTAACCAATATTTAAACGTTTAAAGGATCAATACCCGAACCCCCTTTTGGCATCCAGAAGCTCCTCCGACGAGATGCGCAAGGCGCCATGTACCCCGGGGAGTTAATTTAGTGTTGTTGTTTCCTTTGTAAAAAAAAAAAAGGATCAACTAAGGTTAGAATTGAAATGAAGGAGCTTCTGCAATATCGTTCTTGGATGAAGGAAGATGACAAAGATACTAAGTATGAGAATTATATGCATCAAGAGCATAATTGTCAGAGAAGAAAGACCAATACTTAGAGGACGATCCATTCCTAATAAAGATAAAAATAGGAGATGTTAGGTAGGCAATATCCTACCTAAATTAGTTAATAGCAATGGTAATTGACTTTAAGAAAAAACTAAAAAGTAATGTAAAAGGTTGAAAAAGGTTAATGTTTTAGTGAAGTAGGAGAAAACTCTCTCCCTTTGTTTTTTTTTCTTGCTTTATGTTTTTATTTATTATTTTATAATACTAAAAAATTAGATGATCAATTTTTTTTATTCTATTAAAATAAAATAGATTAACATTACATATTAAATACTTGTATACTTTTTGTATAAGATGTAAATGGGATGAAATAATAAAATAATAAGAAGTTTCACAATTTTGTTTATTAATTTAAATTAATATAATTAATTATTTATTTATAAAATAAAAATAGCCATATTATTTATTAAAATTGTTATATAATAAATAAAAATTTATTAGAAAATTAATTTACTATCAGATTAAACTTGTACATGCATTATTAACAATGAATAAATATAATAAATTTACTATTTTAAAATAAAATGAAGCATTGTTATATACATTAAATGTTAATATATGATTAATATACGCAATAGTATATAAATATAATAAATCAATTTGTTTCATATATGGAGTGTCACATGTCTATAGCATGGTTGACCGCATGAGATTTAGTATCTCTTACACCTCATTTAATTAAAATATAATTATCATTTCAAAAATAAATAAATAAAATATAATTACATTGTTATTCAGTGATCTTAATCACTGTTTTAGATCAAAATGGACATGCCAAGAATTCAGTTATTCACCAGATATTTAACAAATTGTTTCTTCTCCCTTAGCGTGGGTTGTGAATTAGGTTATACGCTTTTTTTTTCGAGTCAGAATTTGATATTATATAATCAAACAAATTAGTGTAAGTAGTTCAGCACTTTTATCATTTAATTAGAGGTCTCGAGTTTGAGTCTTGAGAATGGAGAAATTTGTTTGACCAGTATTTTATTCCTTATGGGCTGACTTAAAAAAAATAGAAATTAATCTTAGAGTGGATGACTTAAAGGTACCTTTTTATAGTTGAAACTTTTCTCAGATATCTTGTAGGTAAATTTTAAGAAGGTAAAGATACCTTCTTATAATTGAAACCTTTATGAGATATCTTGTAGGTAATTTTTTTTTTGATATTATATTTATTATCACGCACAGTAAATTTTGGCTAGATCCTGGAAGCTAAGCGTACGGGCATGATTAGAAACGCACGCCAACGCGACGGGTGGTCTTTGTGCGCGTGATGCATTGGTGACACTTACAGCGACGTGCACCTGACAGGTTAAAACGGGCTGACTCCAGTTGCCAGGAAGATAAGAGTCAGTCGGTCCATTGTGGATACCATAAATAAATAAAAATACGAGTATAGTCTAGAACTAGGCCAAAAATGCTCGACAGCAAGGTTTTATGTTCAGGTCAGCGTTGTTCTATTCTTTTGAAAACCCTTAATCGGGACGTAATGCCGTGTCTTGTACATCCAACCACTCTACTCTACATTTATTGGTTGTGATTTTTCGGTTCACATGAGGTCAATGACTTGTAGCTCAAGACTTGTAAAATTCAAAGTTAGACCAGAGTCAGAAAGGTTAATAATACACCTGTCAATGCCTCCCACATCATAAAGGCTATTCGTACTCACGATAGCCCTTCTTCGAAAAGCCCAGGATATTATTTTAAGAGGCGGCTTGGCTTGTTTTGTCCTACTTTCTTCGAAACTTCGCCGCGTTCTTTCTGGATGTGTGCTCGATCGGTTTCTTTTAAATAAGTGCTTACACTCTTCCGATCTTCATGCTTGGCTGAGCGTTGAAAAGGGGTTTTTTTTTGGTTGAGGTACACATTCCTTGTAATCCAGCTCTTTTTGGCTCTAGCTTCTTCTACCCTTGGCCTGGAGAATTCTAGCAATTCAGTTCATCGTCTGTGTTTGTTCTGTGATCTGCTTCATTTTGTATGCTCTCTCTCTCTCTCTCTCTACATATATATATCCAAAAATTCTTGCCTTTTTACATTTGGGGTCTGTGAACTTGTTTCATTTATTGTTCACACTTTGTTTGATTGGTAGTCAGTCAACTGCTATTGAGCAGCTAGGTAAAGTTTGCCCCTTTATCAAGAATTCCTTTTCTTTTTCTTTTTATCCGCAGTTCTTCCCATACCAAAGAAGGTTCTTTATTCTTCATGGATACTCTTCCCCAGGAACATCCCAATTCAGTTAACAGATTCGTATCTAATCACGGCCCAATTTCTTGTTCTTCAAATAGGAACCTTCTTAATGGATTCAAACCTACCCTTAATCTCAGTAATTCCCATCCACCTGTTGATTCTACCAGTTTTACCCCTTCCAACGACTTGACATCATTTCCTCAATCCTCAAATCCAGAATCAGATCAACCCGGCAGTAATGCTACTCTGAAGTACATCAACGATATGCTTATGGAAGAGGACTTAGAGGGTAAGAACTGTATGCTGCAGGACTGTTTAGCCCTGCAAGCTGCTGAGAAATCCTTCTATGATGTCCTTGGCCAGGAATATCCTCATTCCTCAGGTCAGTCTCTGTCATTTCTTGATCAAATAAGTGAAAACCCTGTTGATAGTTCCGATTCGAGTAGTAGTGTTGATACTCAAAACTTCGATGGGATTTTCTCTCAAGACAACCTCCAGTTGTCTGGTTTGCAAACTTTTCTCATGGACTCTCCCGTAAGTATCCTTCTAGGACCTGATTTCCCTGGTGAGTTGCAGTCCCTGGGCTTGAAGGAGAGTGGGATAAGAGAATTGGGGAAGTCTCTTCAAGGTTATGATTCTTTAGTATTGGCTCCAAATGGAAACTCAGCAAAGCCTTCAGACCATGAGAAGAGAGATCAGTCTCCAACCAATGTGCTGGGTAGGAAAAGTCATCAACGTGAGGACATTGATGATTTAGAAGGAAGGAGCAGCAAGCATTCTGCCTTTTCTCTTGCTGAATCTGAGCAGTCTGACATGTTCGATCAGGTGTTACTCTGTCCTGGTGCAAGCAATGGATCTATGTCATGTCCTATTGAGGACAAGTCCCAGAGTGGAGCAAGTAGGAATGGTAATAGAAAAGGATCTAATGGCAGAGCTTCGCGAGTGAGAAAACAAGGTAATCAAGGAGAACTGGTTGACTTGTGGACTCCCTTAACTCAATGTGCTCAAGCTGTGGGCAACCTTGATCAAAGGACTGCCACTGACCTGCTTAAGCAGATTACACAACACTCTTCTCGTTTTGGTGATGGAAACCAAAGGTTGGCACATTACTTTGCCAATGCCCTTGAGACACGTTTAGCCGGCACGAGGGCACCTACTTATACACCACTTCTCAGCAACAAGACTCCTGCTGTTGATATCTTGAGAGCTTACCAGGTGTTTGTTAAAGCGTGCCCCTTCAAAAGAATGTCTAATTTCTTTGCTAACCGTACAATTATTAAGTTTGCAGAAAAAGCGACTAGGCTTCACATCATTGATTTTGGCATTCTCTATGGTTTCCAATGGCCTTGCATTATTCAACGTCTCTCAGAAAGGACTGGTGGACCTCCCAAGTTACGTATCACGGGAATTGAACTTCCTCAACCAGGTTTCCGACCTGCAGAAAGGGTTGAAGAAACTGGGCGTCGTTTGGCTAGATACTGTGAGAGGTTTAATGTCCCATTTGAGTATAACGTCATAGCACAGAAATGGGAAACCATCAAATATGAGGATCTCAAGATTGACCGAGATGAGATGACGGTTGTCAACTGCTTGTATAGACTAAGGAACCTCCCTGACGATACCGTTGTAGCGAACAGTGCAAGAGATGCGGTTCTAAAACTGATCAAAAGTATCAGGCCAGACTTTTTCATCCATGGGGTTGTTAATGGCAATTACAATGCGCCCTTCTTTGTTACTCGATTTCGTGAGGCTCTCTTCCACTTCTCCTCGCTGTTTGATATGTTTGAGGCTACTGTGCCACGCGAGGATGAACAGAGACTGCTGTATGAGAAAGAGATATTTGGAAGAGATATCACGAATGTTATAGCTTGTGAAGGTATAGAGAGAGTTGAGAGGCCTGAGACTTACAAGCAGTGGCAACTCCGGAATCAGAGAATTGGGTTCAGGCAGCTTCAGTTAGATCAAGACATTCTGAGAAATGTAAAATCTACAGTGAAATCAGAATATGATGAGAATTTTGTTGTTGATCAGGATGGCCAGTGGATGCTTCAGGGATGGAAGGGAAGGATAGTTTATGCTCTTTCAGTTTGGAAACCTTTGTTGGAGTAAAACATGACTATTTTTCCGAGTATCATAATGTAGTAGTTGTAGCAGCAGCAGCAGCAGCAGCAATAGCTTCGATCATATTACTAAGAAGTTTGTTGTTTTTTTGTTTCTATCTTATATGCACTGAATTTGTGTAAACAATGTAAATATAACCTCCAATATGTATTGTTATGGAGTGAATGGAAAGCGAGTTGTAATTAGTTCTCGTTGCTGTGTTTCTGCAATGAAAACCTTCATATTGGAAGTGTAGAAGTAAAAGGAGCCTATCACCTATGTTTAGAATAATGCCAAGCCTTTTTCAGTTGGGAAGCTCGAAGGGAACCGTAATCAGAAACAGATTAAACCCAGATGGCTCCATTCCTAGCTAGCTCAGGTTACTATGACGTTCTTCCCATGTCTATGCTTTTTAAGCAGATATCACTAGGCAAGTTACTTCCAGTCTGTCTTTAACCTGTATCACCCAAAGTTTACCATGGTCTGAAGCTAAATATAACCTTTAAAGTACAACTCTTATTACCCCAGAACCAAAACTGAATGATGTAGAAGTTAACAATTATAGATTTAATGAATAGTGACTCTATAGAGTGAAATAAAGAGGCATCAGCCAAGGCAGCAATTCCTAAGAAACGGTAGCAGCAGTAGAATATTCGCAGCATAGCAGACAAAAAGGTCCCAATGAACTTCTGTCATATACGTGTCAGACAATATTGAGGGAGTTAAAGCAGCAATTCACTTATTAAGTACTAACTAAAAAAGTAACAAAAGAACAAAGTCCATAAAATCAGCACTCGTCCTGGGAACCAAGTCCCATTGGTTCGATATTACCGACAATCAGAACACTTCTTAAACCTAGGACTTCACAAGAACGAATTGCACAAGCACGGGGTAATATTACCGGGGGTTAGGACAAGTCCTATTTAGTAAAAGTTCCAGTTTTATTAGTTATTAGAACTTTTTTTTATTACATAAGTTGTACTAATCAGTATAAATTTATATTATTCAATGTCCTACTGAAAAAAGGAGAAGCATGAGTTGAAACTGGCAGGGTAAGTGTATGAAAGGCACATGGCCACATGTGTGACCCTATACACAATGTAAAAGTTAAAAAAAAAAAGGTACCATGGCACCAGTGAGCTTTTTGTTTTTTTTTAGTTCGATTCATTTTAACGTTAAACCCGAAAGTTGAAGTTGCTATGACTTTTTTTTGTTCGTTAAAAGTTAAATATATTCAGAAAGTGTTGCAACTCATTGGCTCCAACTCGAACGCAGCACTAGCGTTTGCTATAACTTGAGTTTACAAACTGTTTCACTGGTTCTGTTCTGTGCAACACAACCATTTCACTCAAAGATCGTCAACATGAGATTTGTGTCACCCGCAGCTTTTTCCTAACAGCGTCGAAATGGCGTGTGTTGTGCTCTGAGTTTCTTGATCAAGGTAATCTGACCAGCTTTCGACTTCTTTTCTTCTCCTTTTTACTCCTGGTTCTCCTCGATTTTCTATTTCTTTTGTTTGTGAGTTTGGTGTTACATAGCTTTGTGGGCCTTTACACTCAGCTTCTGCAAGTCAACTTCTTCAAGTAGAACTACTATGGGTTTCCCATTAATTGGATGATATTCTCGCTATCATCTTCCACTACTCTCAACTTTAACTCCCAGAGATTTTGTTTTTCCTGACATCCTCAACAACTGGAAATTTATTCCTAGTTGTAAGCCCTGGGAAACCAAAAGTCTGTCTCTCTGTTCAACAAAAATCATGGATAATGCTGTTTCCCAAGATTTTCCAAGTCCTATGACCTCATTCAACGATGAACATGGCACGATTTCGATCATTAAGAATCAAAATCACAGTAGTTTTGAACTCGATGAGGGTCCTCATCTGCCACCAATTCCAGCAAATGCACTCTCTCCAAGTACTGAATTAGCAACTTCTTATCTCTCAAGCTCGGATGGAGACTCTTTAGACAATACTGACTTCTCCAATGCCGTTCTCAAGTACATAAGTGATATGCTCATGGAAGAAGACTTAGAGGGCGAGGCCCCCAATTTGCAAAATCACTTGGCCCTCCAAGCTGCTGAGAAATCATTCTATGACGTCCTGGGACAGGAGTACCCAAAGTCAAGTGAATCTCTTGGCTTTGCACAAAGCAATCAGAGTGTACTAGATGGCAGTTCGATTTGGAGTTCCGTAGATGATAGCAGCAACACTACAGCCATCAATTTGGTTGAATCTATGTGGATTTTTGATCATAGTGAACTCGAACCCTCTTGTACAGAGAACTCATTTATGGTTTCTTTCGAAAATCATGAACTGGATTCATGCACCGAGTCACTTTCATTTTGTAATTCTTTGATTCCAGTTCTTAATCATGAAAAGGACAATAGGAACTTAAGTAATTCAACGGAAAGTACACACCGTCATCGTAAAACCATTGCATATTCTGAAGGGAGAAGCAACAAGCAGTCTGCAGTTTCAATTGAAGAACCTGAGGAATCTGAGATATTAGATACCATATTGCTCTATCAGAACGAGTCAGAAACATGCACTCATCAGAATGCATCAAAAAATGAAGCAAGTGCAAAGTCAAATAAGCATACAAAAGGGTGTGATGGTCGAACAGCTCGCTCAAAGAAGAGGGGTAAGAAAAGGGATCTGGTAGATTTTTGGACACTCCTATCTCAATGTGCACAAGCTGTAGCGGGAAATGACCAAAAGGCCACAACAGAGCTTGTAAGGCAGATTAGGCAACACTCTTCTCCTTATGGTGATGGAAACCAAAGGTTGGCTCATTATTTTGCCGATGGACTTGAGGCGAGGCTGGCTGGCACGGGGACGCCTGGGTACACACCACATACAAGCACCAGGATACCAGCTGCAGATCTCCTAAGATCTTACCAAGTTTATGTGACAGCATGTCCCTTCAGTAGAATGTCAGATTTCTTTGCAGAACAACATATTGTGAAACTAGCAGCGAAAGCAAGCAGGATCCACATTATTGATTTTGGCATTCGCCATGGCTTTCAGTGGCCTTCCCTCATTGAAAGTCTTTCAACACGATCTGAAGGACCTCCGAAGTTGCGGATTACAGGAATTGATTTTCCTCAACCAGGTTTTCGGCCTGCAGAAAGGATTGACGAGACAGGTCGCCGTCTCAGGAAGTTCTGTCAGAAGTTCAATATCCCATTTGAATATTATGGTATAACTAAGAGATGGGAAACTATACGGTACGAAGATCTTAAGATTGATAGAAGTGAGATAACTGTCATTAACTGTTTGTACAAGTTAAAGACTCTTCCTGATGACACCATGACGATGAACAGTGCTAGAGACGCTGTTCTAAAGCTGATACGAAGAATTAACCCTGATATTTTTATCCATGGGGTGGTAAATGGAACTTACAATGCACCCTTCTTCCTCACTCGCTTTAGGGACGCATACTACCACTTCTCAGCGATTTTTGACATGATTGATGCTACTATTCCCAGGGAAGATCAAGGGAGATTACTGATTGAGAAAGAAGCATGGGGCAGGTATGCTACAAATGTCGTAGCCTCCGAAGGTGGGGAGAGGCTAGAAAGGCCTGAGTCTTACAAGCAATGGCGAGTTCGACACCAGAGGGCTGGGTTCAAGCAAATTCCACTTGATCAGGAGATCTTAAAGAAAATCAGAACCATAGTGAAATCGAACTACAATGACAACTTTGTTGTAGATGAGGACGGCCAATGGATGCTTCAGGGATGGAAGGGACGAATAATCTATGCAATATCAGCTTTGGTACCGTTTGAGAAGTAGCATATTTGCTTAGAAGTAGAATATTATTAGGGTCTTGGGGTCTTAAAGAATTGATCTTTCGATGAATGTAGCGTGTAACCTTTCTATATAATTGAGGAAGCTTGACTCACATGTTGATGTTTGTAAATGGTCATGCTCCCTACAGTTGTTTATATAGTACTTGGAGCTCATAATTTACCGCTTGTTAGCTCATACAGTTGCTCTGTAAATGGCATTTCTTCAAAATCACAAAATTGTGACATCCAGTACATCTGTAAAATATAAATAGATCGTACAAGAATCCAAGAGAAAAGGTTAATTTGTAGAAGCTTGTTTGGGACAGATTCAGAAAGGTATTGTGGTCTGAATTTAAAAGACAAGGCTTTGACACAGAACACAGAACACAGAATACAGAACAAGTTTTACATAAAAGCCACGATTCTGTTTGATGATTCCAGATCATTGAAAGCAATGTTTATTACCTGATTATGACTGATGATCGAACTTTTGTCCTAACTTGCATTATTAACTACATAATTAATAACATGACCAAGTATAGGTGTGGATACAAGAGGGAAGGAAGGATCAGCATTTTGTTACTGAAAGTTAGGCAACCTGTTAGTGGTGCCGATCTTCTTTCCTGATTCTCACAACCCCTATTTGTACTCTTGGAGTCTCCTACATTGACAAACAATAGGTAAATTGGTGGATTAAGTTTGAAATAAGATAAATATGCTTTTTACATCAGACTCCTGAACTGAATATTAACAATCTACAACCTTTGTGGAGTGATAAGGATGATACTATAAGCAAATCATAGAGTAATAAGGATGATCATAAGAAGTCCCACAAATCATGGAGTGATAAGGTTGATCATACTCACAAAATTATCAAAGGAAATATGGTTGGTGACAAGGACTTCCAAAGACTAACAAATTCCTACTAAAGTAGTGGTTCATTAAATGTGGTTGTTTATTAGATAAAGGAAACTCCATCTTATAGTGATGATATCTCTAAAACTTTAATCTTTCCTTCCTTATCTTGTTCAAGTGCTCTATATGTATTAATCTATATATATAGCTTTTTAAGGCTTGTAATTGGTACCAGTGAGATAAGAATCAATTCCAGAATAACAAAATTATCTTTTACTACATCTCTATTTTTTCCCTCTTGGTATCAAAGTTATGACTTTGTTGTCTTTAAATGTTCGAAATTTCACCACTAAAACTCACACAATCAAATTATCCATTATGGAGAGAACAAGCTTTATGATTAGCAGAGAGCCAAGATTTGGTTGGTCATCTCACAAATGAAACACCAGTTTCAACAAAATATACTACTTCAAATTCAAACATCGAAAACACCAAACCACAGTGGACAAAAGGATTTGCCACTTGGCAAAAGTCTAATCACCTTCTCTAGGGTTGGATCATCGAAACCCTCTCTAAAGAAGCTTTTGGACTTGTCAATGGTTTAGACACAACATATGCAGTTTGGAAAGCACTAAAAGATGCTTATACACAAAACTCTCAAGAGCGAGAGTTTACACTATGACAACAATTGACTTATCTTTGCAAGGATGATAACAAGACCATTGGATATCAAATACGTGTCTTTAAAGGTTTGTGTGGCAATCTTGCTGCTATCAGAAAACCTATACTAGGTAGAGAAAAAGTCTTATGTCTCCTCATAAGTCTTGGTCCACAACATGAAACCTTTACAACAACGATGTTGAAACCTCCAAGACAAACTTACTTTGAGTTGATCTCGCAATTGCAAAATCTTGATCAACGTCTAAACTAGTTTTTAAACCAATCAGATGCGTCTATGTCTCACCTCACTCCACATTTAACCTTTTATAGCTAACAACAGAAACAATCTCAAATTTCCAGTTCAAGGAATCGCAAGAGTACCTTTACTTCCTCAGGTAGTGGATTTCAAGCACAACAATTTCGAAACCAAAATCAAAGCTATCCAGAAGACTCAACATCAGCTACACAACAATGATGACAACCATTACCTCCAGGAGAATGATATATGACAGCAACAGAGCAAGACCTATATCACAATGAACATGTCAATATTGTGGGAAACTAGGCCATATTGCTAAAATTTGTTGGTGGATACCAAAATGCATGACTCAAAATGATGAAATTGCCTAAGCTCTTACAACTCTCACTTTAGACAACTCCATTGTAGAAACAAAATGGACTTCTAATACAGGTGCTTCAAATCATATGATAAGAAAGCAAGGTATACTGACTAATATTCATAAATACTCAAAATTTGATGCCATCATAATTGGAGATTGTTGGGTCCTGTTTTCAGAGTCCAATAATCTAGAATATCAAAGATGCAAGTGTATTTCGATTGCCCTGTAGAGTTATTTCAATGGAATCTCCTTAACCATCATTGGTTCATCTAATTCTCATAACATCTCAAATCACAAGGGCGAACCCACACCAGTCAAGCGCCAGAACCACCACTTGACTTCTCTAAAATAATTGTAGTTCCATGTCTCTAGTTCATTTTGAAACAACAATAATCTCATTCAGAGATCTACAGATCAAGATATGATTAAAATAATGAAGCATGTTTAGTAAACAACCAATTCATGCTCTTCTAATCGATTCCCTCACTTTCTCTCCAACAATCTTTTTCAAATCAACACCAATGGATACCAATTTTTATGAAGAGATAGAAAAATGTGTTAGAAATCTATTGATTCAAGAAGCACTTCATTTGGAGGTCGGATGATGAAGTTATGGCCAAAAGAATCAAACATGATTATGTCCTTAATCATATTGTACCTATCTTGGGACAATTAGCATAATTTTTACTAGAGATATCAGATTAAGATAATTTTAACACGGTTTTAAAGGGGACTTAGAGATATACAAATTTCATGAAGACCCAAAGAGAGATATTCCATCTAGAGGGTCAAAATTATGAATTTTCGAAAGTATATAGTATATGTCCATTAAACGGACATACACTTGTACCTAATGGACATACATGCTCCAGACCCGTAAAGGTTCGTTTAATATACCTAATATCCGTTTAACAAACATGGACTGGGATGGGGCCTTTTTAGACCTAAGAAGGTCCATTTAATGGACCTAAAGTCCGTCTAATGGACATATATGACACCCTCTAAAGCCTTTCCAATGGTTCCTACATCTATTCTAATATCATGTTCACTCATAATCTTCCAAAATTCACTTCTTCTAATGCAATATCACTCTTTAAACATTCAATTACCAAATTGATTTCATTAAACTCTCAAATCTCAATTCAAATGATTCATCACATCCAACAAATTCTCAAAATTTACTCTGGCTTTCCTATATGCATCCTATGCAGCATCACCAACTTATAATGATCATATCTCCCAACTCTGATATCCAAAAATTTCATACTTTATATCGTTGGAAAGCTAGAAAGATAAGCTATGATTTCATGAGAAAAATTAGGCTAATTCTGTCTAGATCGATACAGTTTTTCCTTGGAGTTAGAACATAATTCTACACCTATGAAAGGATTGAAAAATGCAATATACCAACTTTGAGGATCACAAGCAAAACAT
>JANIPM010000008.1:61982989-61993885 GCA_027478405.1 Erythroxylum cassinoides
GCGAATTTGAAAAATTAAGAAGCAAAGTTTTGATAAATGATTTTATGAAAATGATTTTGAGAAAATACAAGATTTATGATATTCATGAGTTTCAAACTATTCGATTTATGATTTAAATGATTTAAATTCCGGTTGGGATCTGGCTCTCGGATCGGGTTCCAACAGGAGTAGTTTCGTGAAAAAGTGGAAGCAATCTGTAATTGTTACTTCCACTATGGAGGCCAAATTTGTGGCGTGCTTTGAGGCCACGATTCATGGGTTGTGGTTGCGGAACTTTATCTTAGGTCTTAGTCTTGTCGACAGTATTACCAAACAGTTAAGAATTTATCGTGATAATTTTGCAAACGTATTCTTCTCTAAGAATGACAAATATTTAAAGGGTGCGAAACATATGGATTTGAAGTATTTGTCTGTGAAAAAAGAAGTGAAAAAATATAAAGTGTCAATTGAAAATATTGATACCGATCTCATGATAGCGGATCCGTTAATGAAAGGCTTACCACCCAAAACATTTATTGGTCATGTTGAACGGATGGGCCTTACAGATAAGTCCTTGTTAGCATAGCGTTCTAACATATACATATACATATAATTGTCTTACTTGAATTGTTATGAAACTTGTGAATTCAATTACTATCATATGTTTTTGCTCACTTACCGGTTATCCATATTATGCTGTATACAATAATTATTATTTGTAAGATAACAATTACCAAATTACCCACTTCAAGTTTGTTGAGTTGAGATGATTCTGTGATACATGGAAGGAATCAGGTTATATAACTTGTGACCTCCATGATCCCATCAGCTTAATTCAATTAAGGATGACTTGACCGATTCCATGTATTGTGTGCACTTAACATTTTATTGTTGGATCACTAACTCGTAATATGGGCCAAGTGGGAGATTGTTAGACTATTTAATGTTCCATGTGACTTATAGATTTGAGTCTCATGAAAAGCACCCAAGATAATAGTTATTGGGTATTAAATAATGGATCTCAAATGGGTCAAAGACCCTTTTCCTCTTTCTTCCAATTACCAAATGACATGTTGGTTGGTGGTGCTATATAAGTTTAAAAACTTATTGAATAGAGATTTTGAACCATTGGAGAAACACATTAAAGGAAGAAGAAGAGCGGAAATCAACATCTTACGAAAACAAAAACAATCATGGATACAAGTACGCAAAACTCGATCGATCCATAAATGTCTATCATTAGACTCTGGAAATGTGGTCTAATAGGGTGGAAGTGGGATGCTACACATAAGGTTGATTGTACTTACAAAATTATCAAAGGAAATTGACAAGGACTTCCATAGTGATGATATCTCTTTCGTATTTTAGTTGCAATAGATAAAACTACAATCTTTCCTCCTTATCTCGTATAAGTGCTATATATGTATTAATCTATATGTATAGCTTTTTTAGGCTTGTAATTGGTATTGGTGAGATAAGAATCAATTCCATAATAACAAAATTTTATTTTATTACACCTCTAGTTTTTTTCCTCTCTGAAATCCTATTAACTTCTACAAGAGAGGTGATTCTTCTAAATTTCTTGTCTTGCTTTTGGTAATGCCTAGGGGATTCATTACTTCAGCAATAAGTAGTATAGACAGTGCCCCACCATTAAACAAAGAAAAGTAAACTTACAAAGATATACGCAGGTGTCCTTATATAACCTATCGAAATAGGAATTCATGTGTTTAACCAATACGTGGTTAATTAATAAACGTATTAAGCTTCTACTAAATCACATCAGTTAAAGCCTCAGGTACAAGCCAACCAAGAATAACCATCATCTGAAGTTGAGAAGTAAACAAGATGTTCTTTATGAACTAACAAATGAGCAATTTTATTCTTAGTCCTAAGAGCATGTACAGAAGTTACGACTAAAGGATATATGACTTTGATAGAATCCAGTCCTCAATCTTCTTGTAGTCTGAAAACTAGTTGCTTTAATAGAGATATCTGAGAGGATAAGGTGCTCGACTTTACAAACTGAGGAAAATTGATTTTGGAAGATATCTCTATTGAAATTCAAGTTCATTGCTTTAACATCTTAAATAAACAATTAGCATAAATCATTAAGGTAGAAAATTGTGTATCTAAAGTGGATTATACCATTATCGTAAATAAACTTTAATAACTTCTTAGATCAAAATAGTTTTTATAAATTAGTTTTTATCTCTTGGCTCTGTTACAATTACATAAACTTAATAGAAAATTATTTCTAACCCTAATTGTAATGAGGGAAACTATATCTATAACTTTTATTCTGATATGCCCATTAACTGATCAAAATATACAGTGATATTATTCCAATCTTAAATAGAAAATATTGACTAAATATAACTCTTTAATTATATTAATAGTATTATTAATGTATATAGAATATGACCATAAATCAGGCCGCATTCTAACCTTCCCCCATTTAGATCGATACTTATAAACTTTAATTTTAATAATGTAAACATTAAGTATGCATAAACAAATTTCTTAACATCTTCATAATTTATCTTAACAAAATAAATCACATAATGCAGGTTACGATAGTCATACACTTCAATGTATCATACTTCCTTCCATGTACTATAACATTAGTAATATATCAAGTTAGGTAACATAAGTGATATATAAATATCATAAAGGTCCAAATTAACATCTTGTAGATAATTTTATTTCTTATTAAATAATAGTTAGATGTACACAATCATAATAAATACGAAAATTGTTAATCAGAAACTTATTGAGCTCAAGGGTATCAAAACATCATTAAAAACAATTATCAATATAATCAAGGTCCAATCTTTGAACACGTTCTTTAAATATTTGGTTGTAGGCCTTTGGTTAAGAGATATGAAATCATAAGATACGTCTTAATGTATTCAATACAAACTCTGTTTATGTTTAATACCTGTATAACACTTGTCATTTTTGGAGAAAAAAACTATTACAAAACTATCATAATAAGTTTTCAGCTATTAAGTGGTGGTGTCAACAAACCCAAGCCTTGAAAATAAAGCTTTGTAACTATAAATCATGAATTATGGGAAAAAAATAAGTTATGAATTTTACTTCCATAGTGGATGAAGCAATTATAGATTGTTTAGCACTTTTCCATCAAATTGTTCCTTCTATTAGTAGAAACAAGTAGCTAAAAGTTGATTTTATACTGTCAATGCATTCGGCAAAATCTAAATCCAAATATCCAATCACTTTCAATTGATTAAATCTTTTATACATAGCATTTAATCCTTTTTTTTCTTAAAGATATCTTAAGACTTTCTCTGCAGCTTTCCAATGGTCTATATCAAAGTTACTTTGATATCTTCCTAACATTCCAACCATGAAGCTAATATCTGGTCTCATGCATATTTGCAAATACATCAGACTACTACCAATAAAAGCATATGGAATATATTTCATTTGTTTACATTCCACATCATTCTTTGGACATTGCATGAGAATAAATTTATTCCTTTTTTGTATTGGGCTAAACATTTGTTCATATTGAATCTCTCAAGAATTCTTTTGATATAGCCTTTTTAAGACAATCCTACTAGTTCTTGTGATTTATCTTGGAATATTGAAATTCCTATCATATAAGATGTCTCTCCCATATCTTTAATTTTAAAATTCTTAAAGAGAACATGTTTTCTATAATTCCAAACCATTATAAACAAGTCAAATATCATCAATATATAAAACTAAAAATTTAAAGTCACTCCCACTAATCTTTCGTTAGATACAACAATCAACATTATTTTCTTAAAAACCAAAATATATTATGACTTCATTAAACTTAATATACCATTGTTAAGAAGTTTGTTTAAGTCCATATATTGATTCATTAAGTTTACACATAATGTGTTCTTTTCCATTTATTAAAAAACCTTTAAGTTGATCTATATTAACTTCCTTCTTGAGATAAATATTCAAAAAGGTAATTTTCACATTCATTTGATATAGCTCTAAATCTGACTGAGTCGCTATTTTCATAATTATTCTCAATGAATCTTTCATTAGATAGGTAGAAGTCCTTTTATATTCAATGCCATCCTCTTAAGAATAACCTTAGGTAACAAGTCTAGCTTTATATTGTTCAATAATTGTCATTCGAGTCATATTTGGACCTATTTGCATCTAATTCACTTAGATCCTTCTTGTAAATCAACAGGGTCCCATATATTGTTCTGTGCCATTAATTTTAACTAATCTTTTATAAAATAATTAACGAGGAAGAATCTTCCTCAGTCTTTTCTTTATTTGATCTTTTTCCTTAGTTTAACTACTTGATCGTATTCCTATTATATTTTATCATACCAATTTTTATTATACTTTCGTTGAATTTATTCTCCAGCGAAGTTCATGTAAAAGAGTTAGATCCCTTCTCCCTAATTTCCTTATTTTTCTTTGTAATGTTATTCAAAATCATATAAAGATAATTCCTATTTAATATATCTATTTGTGCAAACATTTTACAATTAAAAAGAAAATGTCTCTTGTACAGATTGTTTATTAATTTATTATAACTACAACTATCCATCAATCCATTTATTAGATTTATCACTTTTTATAGCTTGTTAAAATGAAATAAGATCATTATTAATGCCATAATCTAATTCTGACTCATACAGATAAACTACATAGTTATTAGGAATAGTTGATCTCCTTATTCTTAGAGTTTTATTTTAAGATATTCCATGTAGTTCATTTAAGTCAGTTGGTTGTAAGTTAGTTTCTTTATAAGGTCTCGTTTCATCCAAGTGTTGTCCAAAATCATTTTGTTTTCCAAATATTGGGACAAGATTTAGTATATATGGATATTGGAACATTTATGGGTAATGGAACATTAATTCTTATTTCATTAATATCCATAAGACGTTTTTTAGCACTCCTACTAACTTCACCATTTTCAATGAGCTTAACATTAACTGTTTCAACAACTCACCATTTTCAATGAACTTAACATTAACTGTTTCAACAATTCTTGGATTATGGTTTGGATAGTAAAAGCTACACCCTTTAGATTTCTCTAGGTAACTAATAAAGTAATTGCTAACTGTTGAAGAATCGAATTTCTTTTCCTGTGGATTATAAAATCCTCCATCTGATGGATGACCTTATATATGTAAGTGTCATATACTAGGTTTCCTTCTAGTCTATAACTCAAATGGAGTTTTAGGTCCTGCCTTACTAGGAATCTTATTCAACAAATACATAGTAGTTTTAAATGTATGCATCTATAACATGTTGCTTAATGAGGAATTACTTATTACACTCCTAACCATATCCATTAAATGTCATATTATGTCTTTTTTCCATACTATTTTGTTCAAGTGTGCATGGCATAGTGTATATATATTGTGCACATATGCTAGGTTTCCCAAGAAAATTTGCAAATGGACCTAGACATTATCCTGATTCATTATATTTTCCATAATATTTGCCATATTTATCAAATTTTACAATTTTCACTTTTTTAATCAAATTGCATTTTAACCTCCTTTACAAACACCTTAAAGGTAAATATATCAATGAGTATAATTTCAAAGAGTTGAGTATTTCTTATAGCTCCTTTCTTACTATGTTTGATTTCTTTTCCCTTAATGCAATCCACATATATATCGAGATTACTAAAATCTAATTTGGAAGAATTTCATTCTTTATTAGTCTTTCTAATATGTTTTTTATATATATGACCTAAACATTTATGCCACAAGTAAGCTAAATTATCATTCATTATGCTACGTTTAGTTCTAATGATTTGATGAGGAGAAAATAGGGATTCAGAAAAACTAGCATTAAATTTCAATTTATATAAACCATCTATAAGAATTCCACAACCAATAATAAACTAAAAAAATATCACCAAATTTAAAAGTAAACCCACTTTCATCAAGTTTAGAAATAGGAATTAGGTTTTTAAAAATTAAAGGTGCATATAGAGTTTGTATTAGATCCAGGTGATAACAAGTATATAATATTATATGATAAGCCACAACGCCTTTAATTGGGACCTTCATATAGTTTCCCACAAACATAAAGTTGTCAATTGGGTTTGCAGTTTGGATTATAAGGAATCCTTATATAACATTAGAAACATGAGTAACACCAGAATTAAGCCACTAACTATCAAAAGAAATTTCAGCTAGGTTTAGTTTGGAACATACAAAAAGCATAGATATACCTTTCTTTTTCAAACTAAGCCTTACAATTCAGACAATCTTTCTGATAGTGTCCCTTTCTCTTATAAAAATGACATTTATTTGTATTTTCTTATCAACATTATTGATAACCTGTGTTGCTTTAGCATACGCTTTCTTCTTAAATTTCTTAGCCTTTGGCTTGTGAATCTTGCTAACTCCTTTACCCCATAAGGTTAATTGAATGAACTTCTTGATTCTTTAGCCTTGTTTCCCTTTTAATGAGTATAGTAGACAATTTTAATTTGAAAAGGTCCATACTTAGGAGGTAACAAGTTCATAATGAATTGTACTAAGGAGTCATCAATTGTCATACCTAGTGTCTTTAATTTTGGTGCAATATTTGTCATCTCTAAAACATATTGTTGCACGTTTTGTGACCTATCAAACTTCATGGTCATGAGTTTAGCCAATAATGTACTAATCAGAGAATTGTCCATACAACAAAAAAGTTCTTCCAAAAATTTAAGGTATTCTTTAACACTTTTAGTTTATGGAATAATGGTCTTAATGTTGTTGGAAATAGTTATTTGTATGAAATTAAGACATAATTTCTTAGACCTTCCTATATTTTATAGTTTGTTTTCTCAACCTCATTGCTTGTATCCATAATGGTAGTAAGTTTTTCTTTCAATAATGCTAAACCAAGATGTAAAACACCTAAATGGACATTTAATTGTGCACATCATTTATAGAAGTTCAAACCATTAAATATTGTAACACAAGAAGCATATAGTTGCAAATATATAAATGCTCATTAAGTCATCAGATTCAAATAATTAGGCATTTAGGATACTGAAAGTTTCTTTTGGGCAAAGTCAAAATTATATTATCATAAATTTAATGCCATACAAACTTTATCAGGTAATCAAATAAAAACTCCTCAATTACAATCAATATTTTTGGATACATAATATATTTGACAAGTTAATATTGATTTTTCTCTATCATCATCATCATCATCACCCAGTTTGAAATCTCGCAATGAAACAGGGTCGAGGAAGGTCCGATAGTACGCAGTTTCACCCCTACACAGTAGAGAGGCTATTTTCGGTGGACCCACATGCAAATGAGACAATATATAAATGATGCATGTAACATAAACAATTCATAAAACGTAAAATAAATGAAAATACAAGTAAAGGAGAAATAAAGGCACTAAATAGAAATAATAATAAAAATACCCAAATCTCAAGATATATCTAAAATAAATGTAAATAGCACTAATAATACTAATCACAAATAATAATAATAACAATAAAATAAAAAGTCAATAAATAAATAAATAAATAATATAATAGTAATACAATAGACTGAAGGAAAGTAATACCAGAGTTCCAACTGAAGGGTACGCGTAAAACTTACCATAACACTAATAAAATAAAAAATAAATAAATAAAATTACGTACTCAATAAATTAAAAATATACTGAATCATTAATATAATGAAAATACTAACATAAAAGAGATAAGGCTAATAAACAGCGAACTGAAGAGATGGTAACAACGTTTATAAGAAAGATTGCATGTAAACTAACACCGGACCAAAAATGTGCATGCGAAAACAAAACAAAAAAACCAGGAAAGTTGCTACTGCGTACAGGGGTGGGGATGTTGAACGAGAAGCCTATTAGTGGAAGAAAGGAGCATCAAGTAAATGACACGAGCGAGAAGGAACTTGTGCAGCATAAAACGGTGACTAACAAGCTTGGTATTAACGGTTATCTACAGAAAAAGCTGACAGTTGCTCATATACAAACGACAAGTTGTCAGGAACGAGACAGCGGAAAAGATGTGATGTGCTAAGAGACCTGCACGTGAGAGAGCGGACATCGTCTGTCGTGCCTGCAGACCTGCGTCCCCTCCCCCTCCCATGGGTTGCATACTAGGCGCCAAGATCAATAAAACTACTGCTGCTTCACCACCGACTATGAAACCTTCCCCTTCTCCGGCAAGGCAGATTTTATTTATCTAAAAAGGTATCTTTCTTGCATGCAGGGGCTCGTGCGAAAACTGCATCGCACGGGCTACCACTCTAGGGCAGTCGGATACCTTGCCATCGGTGACAAAAAAAGCGAGTGAAAAATAAAAAGAAAACTGTCTCGATAGAACCTAAAGCTTGCGTAGAACGTGACATGTGTTATCTAAAAGATCCTCTCCGGTGGTGACAGGCCGAGTAAACACGTCCACGTAACCGTCTAAGAGAACTATGGAAATCAAGTTAACTAAACTGTAACCATGCGTAAACGTGCTCCTACGCGAGGACCCATAACCCATATTTGTAGGTGGTCAAGAATAGCAGGCCAATACAATCGCTAAACAGGAGTAGAGTATTAATTTTCCCTATGGTAAATTCTAAAATTCTATCAAGTAATAAACATCTTTTATTCATATAATCAATTCAATAACAGGTATTAATAATTTATGAATAAATGACTATTTATACACTACAAAAGTTCACTTAATTTGTTTGGTCACTTTAGTGACTAATAGACTACCCTTTTATAACGTTATATAAATTTAATATATAATACGTAATATATAATTTTAAATTTTAACAATAACATACAATAATTTATCATCAGATCATTAATAAAATAAAGAAATATGTTTTAAAGAATTTGACAAGGACACCATTTATAAAAACTTTTAAATTCTATTATTTCACTTTAAGAAGGCAACAATAATCAACGTCATAATAATTTCAACACAATCGTGAAAGACTTTTTGTTCCCGACACATATCTCACTTTTACTCTCCGTACTTAGCCAATTTACTCCTTTTTTTAATACTGAGCTAAGTAGAACTGAACTTATTTTAGAGAATCGAGAGTAATAGTTATAAGAGGAAACACATTTCTATTATGTAAGGGTAAGGTTGCGCATTATCAGACTTTTTCAGATCCCGCTTCTCTACGAACTTTAAACTGAATGTGATGATGATGAGAGAGTAATAGTTCTTGTACAATTCAGTAACTGAGCTTCGAATAACATGTAGTTAAACATGAAGAAGAACAAAGCTCTTCCCTTTATATGAAAATGTTGATATTCTTCGGGAAAGTAAAAGGAATCCAGTTAATTTGAGAACTAAGTGAGGAATACTTTACAAAAAAAAATATTCAAGAACGATAAATGGATAAAGGACACCTGATAAAATTATAAAGGCCTGATAACTTGACAATTCCAATAACTTCAAAAAATAAAGGTTGATGAGCTAACATACCAAACATTTGCTATGACACTACATGTGAAGCATAATATTTATGACATAAAATTGAAGTTGACATTCATTACTCTATATATCTATAACTTTAATTTGATACACTCATCAACTGATAGAAATAAATAGTTGATATTTTTTACTATTAAATAGACTAAGTAGGACTCTTTAAGAATATTATTAATATATGTATCGGCCACATTCTGACAGTCAACGCCTTAAATATTATTGTTTATCTTGAAGGGCCTCCAAAGGAAGAATTTGGTCTTTTATATAACAAAGTTGCCATAAGGCTTTCCATGCATTTGATGTCAAGTGTTTGCTAGAGAAATAGTAGAAGCCTCATTGTTGGTTACCTAGGCAAAATCAAACGTTAAGCTGATTTTGTAGTATACTGGCACCACAGGTGTAATTCCAGAATAAATTATCTTCCATCTGACTAGCTTGGGGATGAAGGTTATTCAAGAGTGTCTGAGTCAAACAACCCATCAACTGGGGAAGGAATAAGGCCGGAGTCAGAATCGAGGAAGCTGTTAGTGTTTTTCTTAAAAAAAGCATAAAGGAATTAATTGCATAAATGGATGAGAGTACATGTATTTTTCTTATAAACGACACCCTTCCAAAAAGTGCATAACCTTGGCCAGCTTACTAAAATGCACCGTTGAGATCTAATATTACAATATAACATTACTTAGTTAGTAACCTCAGGACAATCTTTTAAAGCCTCCCAAAAGAGCATCCAAATTAGGGATTCCATTTCCTTTATCTTCGCAAAGGATCATGGATCGCCCAAACACTCAGTAGTTAAGAATTTTGCCTCGTATTGATTATGCAGTTACTTGGATTTGAATCTTAGTTTGCTTTTCTTTGTTGGAAAACCGGATTGAGATCTGATCCTGACCACAACGAAATAATCACCAAACTTTTTCGTGACTTTTGATTTCTCAAAAACTAAGATCTATTTAAGTCTATAAAATGATTAACACAAATCATAATAAAACAAAAATTTAATATTACCTTATTCCGAAGCTTGATCTTTATCTTGTTGTATTCCTCGAACAGTTTCTGAAACTGATCCGTCTTAACCATTGTAGCCGCACAAGTGTTCGGCCTCTAAAAGTATCTACATAACAGGTTCAAAGAATTATGTTACTCGTACAGAGAAGATTAAGCAAAAAGTACTAACTCCATAGAGCTTAAGCCTATTTATAATAAGCTTTGGACGTTTTAACAATTAAACTTTAATTAGAATTACAAATAATTATTGTTGGACCCTGAACTTTTTGTGAAAATTAGAAATTATAAAATGGAATAAAATGAGGAAATTTGGTATGATTTCTTGTAATTGCATAAAAAGTATGAATGAATTTATGAGCTTTTGATAAAATAAAAGTCATTTGAGTTTCTTTGTGTTTTGCATATGTTTGATAAAAAGATGAGGAGAATTGTGTTTTCTGCCAATTGAG
>JANIPM010000008.1:62017705-62033810 GCA_027478405.1 Erythroxylum cassinoides
TAACTAAATAATGCATGAGCATGCCACATATGAATGCACTCTCACTGTACTCATCCCATCGGTGACAGGATGTTACAGTTCATCTTTCCTTCTTGCTTGGTAGAAAAACAAAAGGGATTAGAGAAAGGAGAGAGTTGGTGTAGGAAGAAAGAAGAGAACCCATTTGATTTTTCTGGATAGTTTTTCTAACCTAGATAGACTATGGGTAGGTTAAATTTCAGCTCGATTTTACCATTTTGATTATTGAAGTTTTACGAATATTCCATTTTACGAATATTCCATTTGAATGTTGGTTGAATGGGAATTTAGTTTGTCTTAGGAAACCAAGAAAATCTTACCCAAAAGCAAGAGGAAAGGCACAATTAAATTTGGATTTTCAAGCAAATTTAGTTAGGAAATATATTTATAGTTGTTGAGATGGGCAAATTGCTTATTTGCACGTGTGTATGCTTGTACATTGTGATGCATTTTATGGCCTTGAAAGATGCTATGACATTTTGTATATTCGAAAAAGAGGACAAAACAAGAGATGCATGAAAATATGACTATATGTGATGAATTAAATTGAGCATGAATATTTGCTTATGTTTAGGCAAGGGAGAAACCATTTTGTTAGTCACGTGCACGTTGACCTACAGCCTTCTCTCAGCTTCCCGCTTGTGGCTTATGAGATCCTAAGAATGGACTCATTTTATTCATGATGTAAACTTTAGTTTCGGCATTTCGATCTATGGAACTCTCAAGCCATTTGTTTTTGCATTTCATTTGACTTGTTGACCATGATTGAGTGATATATTTTGATGGATTATTCTACATGTTATGTTTATGTGATAGCATCCTTAACTTTGAAGTCTTGAGTTAGAATTGTTGATGATTAATCGCTAGATTGAAATATGATATATATAGATACGTGTGTGTGTGTGTGTGTGTGTGTGTGTGTGTGTGTGCATTCTTGATCTGTATGGCTCGTTACCGATAGCTATGAGTATATTAGCTACTAAGCTTTGTAGCTCAACTCATTATTTTTCTCCTCAGGTGTAGAACGAGAAGATCGTTAAACCTTGCAAGGCATTTGGAAACTCTGAGATAGCTACATTTAGTAACTAAGTTAGTTCAGTTATTTTTAGGTAGCTTTAATAGCATATCGAACATGAGCATCCCTATGTATTTTGTATTAAGCTAACGATGTAGTGTTGATATGTAACTAAAGCTTGTTTAAACTCTATTTTTTTGTGTAGTGAGATTTGGAAATGAAGTTCTTTTGAGTATGTTTGTATTTATCTTTTAGTAGAGTTGTTGATGGTTAGTTGTGGTTGAAAATTTGTATGTGTATGTACGAAATCAATGTGATTGTTAGGTTTTGGGTTTCAGATCTAAAGGCTTCGCCACAGTGAACCTTTCCCAAAAGGTATTTATGTGTGATTCTGGTAACTTCACCACGGCATATTTTTCCAAAAGGGTACTTCGGCTGGACTTTGAAGCTTCGTCACGGCAAAGCCAGAGGTTGGCCACAGTGACTTTCAAATTTTTGAAAAACTTTGCCGTGGCGAAACTAGCTCTTCGTCGCGGCGTATTTTTCCCGAAGGGGTGCATTCGCTCAACCTTGAGACTTCGCTGCAGCAAAGCCAGATGTTGGCCACAGTGAACTTCTCCTAAAAGGTCCTTAAAAATGTTTCCATAACTTCGCCACAGTGAACATTTACTTTGCCACGGCGAACCCTGCAAACACTGACGCTGAAATTCTCCTTAAATTAAAGTTTTGAATTTTCCTTTCATATGATCCTTACCCGACAACCCCAAATGGTTGCCTTGGGATTAGTCACGAGACCCAGACCCAACACTTTTACTTACATGAAGATAAATTGCAATACTACAGTCTAAACTATAATCAAGTGACCAATTTGATTATTCAACTATGAATCAACTAATTTAGATTCTAATAATATATGTGTATATGTATATTACTTACAAAAGAATCTTGATACCTTATGACTAGATATATAATGCTCATATAAATAAAACCAAACTCTTTTGTTTTATTAATAATAAATATTTCCATTACATAAAGTAACTAGAAGGAAATTAAGATATAAGTAAATACACTTGCTTTCCAGGGCACTATATTTACAAACTCTAACAATTGCCCAATCCTTTCTGAAGTTGTTCAGCTTCTTTTCCAAAATTCGTTTCAACTCTCTGTTGATAACTTCCACTTGGCTACTAATTTGCAGATAATAAGGTGTAGCAACAAGGTGGTGCACTCTATATCTTTTTAAGAGAACGTTAAAAGATCTGTTGCACAAGTGTGTACCTCCATCACTTATTATCATACATGGCACTCCAAACCGATTGAATAACCATTTAAAGAACTTTTGTACTGCCTTTCCATCATTGGTTGAAGATGCCACTACTTCGGCCCAACGTGAGTTTCCCTTTGAAGATGGGAAAGGCCCCCATAAAATTGATGCCCCGTACATCAAAAACTTTCACTTCTAAAATATTGAATAAAGGCATTTCATCTCTTTTAGAGATGTTACCTATTCTTTGGCATCGATCACATTATGCTACGAAGGTATGAGCATCCTTAAACAATTGTGTCCAATAAAATCCACTCTTGAGTATCCGAGCCTTTGTTTTATTGGCTCAATAATATCTAACATACTGACCTTCATGACATTGCTTTAAGATATCCAACGTTTCTTCCTCTCGAGCACATCGTCGCGTTAATCCATCAACGCATGATCTATATAAAATTGGTTCATCCTATATATATCGGTTACAATCATGCAAGAATTTCTTCCTTTGTTAGTAAGTTAGATCTAAAGGAAGTTTACCACTGGCAACATAATTTGCGATATCAACAAACCATGGTGTAGTCAAACTTTTGAAGAGCATCAGGGTTTCGTCGGGGAAGTTTTCATTAACATCATCGCTTGGGTTGCATTCCCCTCCTTCTAGTCTAGATAAGTGGTTTACAATCATATTTTCTGCTCCCTTCTTATCTCTTACCTCTATATAAAATTTTTGTAAAAGTAGCATCCATCGAATGAGCCTTGGTTTTACATCTTTTTGTTGAAAAGGTAGTTTAACACTGCGTGATCAGTGAATATGATTACCTTTGAATCCAAAAGATATTGTCAAAACTATCACACGGGTACACTACTGTGAGTAGTTCCTTCTCTATAGTGGTGTAATTTAGATGAGGTCCTATAAGGGTCTTACTGGAATAATAAATCGCATGCAACCTCTTATCTTTCCTTGGCCTAATATGCAACCTATGGCTTGATCACTTATAACGTCCTATTTTTCCCATGTTAAAGGTTAGAACCCTAGATGAGAAATATTATTGAGAAATTAGGAAATGCATTTCATGCTCGTGCCTCACTTAGTATACATACGTTTAGAACCCTAGATGAGAGATATTATTGAGAAATTAGGGAATGCATTTCATGCTGATACCTCATTTAGCATACATACACGTGAATTTGATTTTTCTGCAGACATTACAATTATTGTACATGCACTCATTTCACATTTATCGAGTATATTTGATCTTAATTGATTTTAAATGTCATTATGATGTGAATAGTGAATATTTTGTCTCAAAATTTGATTTGGTAGGTATAATTATTGATTTAGAAATTTTGGTGAAATTTTGGAAAATTTTTACCAATTATGAGTATTTTTGGACTAGGAAACATGTCAAGTGGTAAGACAATTGATAAATGGTGGTAGAATTAAATGTCAAATGGTAGTAAAAATTGTTGATAAATGACATTAGGATTTAATTATAAATATCATATAAAATTGGGAGACTACTGGATTAGAAATTAGAGGCAAATAGACTGGTTGAGAAAGAAGATCCATTAGAAACTATAAGGTGGTGACATGTGGCAAGTGACAAGAGTCACTTACCACACACCCATCCATGATATTTTCTTTCATTTAAAATACTATCCTTTGTCTTTCATTTTCATTTCATGCTTTCTTCTTCTCTCTTCATTTTTGATCTTCATCTTCTTCATTTCCGCGATACCTTCAACCCTTACCATTTTGAACTTTGCCATCATTTTTCACATGTTCTTCAAAATCATGTGTCTTCTTCTTGAAGAAGAGTAACCTACTCCACCTTCTATGATGATGATCGTGTGGTTCAAGTAAAGATAGGGTTAAGTGATATTTTTAAGATCTTGAAGTTATACAAGTAAGTATCATATTGTTCTTCATGATTTGTTGAATGAAACATCTATGATGATAGTTAGAGGTTGATAAAATGGTGTTTTATATATGTTGGAACGTGGGCAAAGAAATTAACACGTTAATGTCTTGTTTTTTTGTTTATGATGATGAATATTTCATAAGTTATTGTAGAGATGAGTTTGAAATAAAAAGATCATTAAAAATGGTGTAGGAAAAAGTATAGAAATTTTTTATAGATAAATGGATGTTTCATGTTATGTTTCAATGTATATTAACGTGGATGTCTTTGGGCATTTTAGAGATCAACTAAAATGAGTCTAGAGCTAAAAAAAGGAAGTAATGTGGTTTCTTGAAATGGGAAGAATTAAGGTGATAATTAGAAATGAAATGAATGTGAGATTAAAGTTGAGCATGTGCAGAAAGTTGGTGGTTAATGTGTATATATATATTTGGTGTTATGATCAAACATAGAATATTATTTGTTTGTGATTGAAATTGAGCTTAAATGGAAGTAGGAATGAAGAGGAAACAATGAGGAAATAAGCTAGAAATGATAGACTAAGCAAAAGAGATGAACTAGGATGAAAATGATGACGAAGTGTGCTGGAATATGTTAGATGGAGTGTTTTCACTAAACAAACATTTGTATTTTGGTCATATCTTAGTCTGTATAAATCCAAATGGAATGATTTTAAGTTTAGATTAAACTAGAGACATATGGATATAATTTTCATGCAGGAATCGAATTTCAATTCTATCCTTAAGAGTTTCAATTTTTGGCTTGAAATTGAGTACAGTGTGCTATCGTGATCTGAAAAAAGTCTATAGTATTTTAGGTATAACTTGAATAATACTGAACCAAACTGTATGAAATTGATGTTTTTAGAAACTTAAGACATATAGGAACATTTTTTAAGAATGTATTACCTAAATACCTTATTTTCTTTGCCAAAATGTCCATGCAAAATTGACCCCAAAATCTGTTTTGAGAAAAACTAGAATGATGCTTAAATAAGGGATCATCAGGTAATTGCATGATCGTGATAGAGAGGTAGTTGCATGATTGTGCACAAGCACGATCGTGACAGAGAAGGATCATTTTGTGGTTGCATGATCATGCACAAGCATGATCGTGCACTGCTGTCTACTTACCTTACTTGATGTTTTTGGACTTAATTGTGGTTTGAAATGCACCTAGATGGTTGCTAAAGTAAGTGGTTAAATGATTGATAAGTTTAGGATGTTTATTGACATTAGAACTAAGGAATGGATTGATTTGATATGAATTTATCTCAATTTGGAAGTTATGAGTTGTTAATGATGTAAAAGTGTTCTTATGAATAATATGAATTAGGAATGAATGAATGAATGAGAATTTGGAAATTGCGTGGAAGTATAATGCAAGGAAAGGATTGGTAAATGTATGCTTGATGAATAGATGATTGATAAACTGAGGATAATCAAGTTTCACAAGATATGATATATGGATGATCATAAAATGTGAATTAAGGAAACATATCCGGGATTATCATTGAGCATGCATTATGCATATCACATACATATATGTATGTGATTGAGTATTCATGAAAATGTACAAATTAGTAATGTGTAAATGTGTATGTATTGCAAGATATAGAAGGGCAATTAGAGCGACAACATCCAGACATTGCCACGACATCGAGACAATAACTATCTGGAGCATACTGTGAGTAACCTAGATGGTCTCACATTGATTTATTGTTTTGTTTAAATTCTGAATTGAATTATTATGTAATGTGAATGTGTTCATTCTAGACATTAAATGTCCAAGGCGTTTGATGCATGAATAATATATTATAAGTGCTCATTCTATGTGAATTTGACAGAATATGTGATAACTTAATTGTTGAATGTCGGATCAAGGTCCAATGGTTAATGTGAATGTGAATGCAAAAGAAAATTGAGCACAAGTGAATGATTGAATACATATCATGCATTTCACTACATGAATGCATGATAACATAAAGGCAGTTGCAACCGGAGTCGCTAGTGAAAAAGAGCTTAAGGATTAAAATATGGTAAGATCCTCTAGCTCACTATATATAATGAGTGTTATATCCCCAACGGATAATGGATAGTTATTAATGAGCCTAGTATCCACAATACATATGGGACAGTGAAAAAGGCACTCAGTCAGAACAAAGTAATAAATGAAGGTAAGTCTTATGAACATTGCCCATACAATTTAATATGCATTATATGAATGATTAAATTAAATTTTATGAACCATTATGAATGTAAAAGGTGAATAAGTGAACCAAGAGTTATATGGTGCTTGTTGATAATTAGTGAAAGATGTGCTTTGTATGATGACATAAATTATTTATGAACTTGAAACATGAACTGTATGTGTTATGTGTTATGAGTGAGCCATTGATGATGGCTAAGCTCACTGAGTTTGCAAAACTCATCAAAATTGCAACATTGACTTTGTAGGTACGAGAGAGTGAACTTAGCTTCTAAGAGAACTTAGAAGAGATCTAATACTGCTTTTGGATTTTAATTGGATTAAAGGTCGATTAATTGAGACTGAATGAATTAGATAGAATTTTGTATAGTTCCTTATTCATGTAGGATGTAGCATATTTTTGTAATAGAACTGTAGACTCTGATAGCTCATCGATATTGTATATAAGGACAAAGTATGTAATGCTACAATGTATATTTAGTTTTATAAATGAAAATGAGGAATTGGGTTTTTAAATATTGTGATACTTATGTTTTAACGATGATGCTATGATTAAGTTAGTGACATGACTGGTTTAACATGCCACCCTTGTGGGGTACATACTCGGATATCCTTCAGAATGTCAAGTATGTGTCTTATGAGAGTGGGATGCTACACTCACTTAAGAAGAAGATGAGTGGAATGAGAAAAGCAATGCAAGAAACTCTTCAAGTCACATTGTGAACAACTTAAGCATGACACCAAGGAAAATGAAGGATAAAAACTGCAAAAATCGACGAATCCTTATCGACCACTAATTCCATATCTAAGTCGCCTTAAGGAATCGAAATAAGATGAACATTTTCCCTATCTATATCGCATACTTTTAAGGTTAATTTTAATCTGTCCTTGTTAGATGTGATTAGGAAAAGTCCTATTTATGACAAGTTCTTCAAGGAACTAAGCACCAAGGAATAAAAGTTTAAGCCTAACGACAAAGGTGTTAGTTTCAAAAGTAGCAAGTGCAATTCTACAACCGCATTTACCCCCTCAAACTGATATATCCAGGACATTTTATCGTGCAAGTATCAATGCATAATGATGATGAGGTTAAGCGTATGCTTAATCTTGGAGCAAGTAGAAATCTTATACCTCACTCTATTTATAAGAAATTGGATTTACGATAGTTAAGACTTACGAATATGTGTTTGCAATTAGCTGATAGGTCAATTTGTCATCTGAAAGGAATAATGGAGGACGTGATAGTAAAAGTTGGAGGACTGAATGTTCCCATAGATTTTGTTATCCTAGATATAGGGGAAGTGAAGGAGAAAGAAAAGGAGCATTCCAAGGCCTTTTATGGCCACGACTTGATCGATGTGAATAATGGGAAGTTGACCATTACAATCTTTGGAGAAACAGTAGAATTTTCAATCTTTAATGTTAAACTTGTTCCTACTACTACTGTTTCTGATGGTTATTCTTTTGTTGATCATATTAATGTTGTATATTTTGATTTTGCATTGTAAGGAAGAGGTTGGCGACTTCTTGAGGAAAGGCCCAATGAAAAGAAGAAAGCAGTGGACTCAATCACTTTGAGTGATCCATATTGAGCATAATGGTGGAGGTGTCTAGCTAAAAGATGTTAAACAAGCATTAAATGAGAGGCAACCTATAAAATTTATGTTTTTTTAAATTAGTTGTTTGTTATTTCTGTTTAGGGAAACTCAACTTAATCTATTTGTTTTGTGTGCATTGGCCTACATTTTAATCTATTCTATTTGTCTTCCTCACAACTGTTCTCCTCTCCTCTATGTAGTGTGCCATGTTTCACACTACATCGATGTACTCACTACCCACACTTTTGTATCGTATTTCTATCCTTGTTCTTGTATTATTTTTAATACAGGGAAAGACTTCATAGGCCTTTTTGCTCATCATATGGCAATAAGAACATTCTTGTGGTAATAGATTATGTGTCTAAATGGGTAGAAATAGAGTTATCCTTAACTAATCATGTTAAAGTAGTATTGATGATATATGAATTTTTGTTTTAGGAGGTAGGCATAGATGGTGCAAAGATTTGTAATCACTTAATGTCACATAATTGCATAGAGGCTTCTAAATATTGGCCAAATCCTTTCACTATAGGTCATATGCATCAGTAACAATATATTATTTATTCCTGGGTGTTATAATATATAAACATGAATATACTACAATAAATGATCTAAGATGTCAATCCCTAGACAAAAATTCCAAGGTATAACACAGGTAAATCCCAAAGTTGTCACTTTTTTATCAATAAACATAAATAATTTTCTGATATAGTACGAGAATTAAACCATTTTTTGCTTCTGGGTATGAATTCCTCTTTCCACTTATGTTAAAAAAAATTTTGACATCCTTAGGTGTTAGCTCTTTTGTTAACTGGTTTTGACTAAACCATTCTCATGTATTTTGTTTCGTTGCTTTGCTATTAACCTGCCATCTTTGAATTTTTCAGGCCTACTTTGACTCGATCAAATTTTAAACCGTAAAAATATGATCGAAGATCTGGTTCAACTTATTGCCATCGTACTGTAAAGGAGAATGATTAACACACAACATAACCCAACAGCTCAACTTATTGCCACCGTCCTGTGAAGGAGAACGATTAACACAACATAACCCAACAACACAACTTACGATTAAGTGATCCGGTGAGAAGTCGACCAAACCCAGGAATTCCTCCTCCACTTTCACCAGATGTATCCACCAACTGACCTTGTTAAAACGGGTTTTAGAAGGGGTGGAATAATTGTTACGAGCGAAGCAGAAAGAACCCGAAGACAAATCATTACACGTCGTTACTCGATCCATTTAAATACTTCTGTTATGAATAATTCAGATACTTGCAGCACGCGGCTGCATATTACTGGTCAATCCCAAATGTCTGATATGATGCCCAACCGCTCTATTGCTTGTAACGACCCATTTTCATCAGGCATTGAATATCAGAAACCTTGACCTTTCTCTGTCTTGTGTAATTCTTCTCTCTGCTCCCTTGTTCTAACTACTTTACAAATACGAACAACATTACAGAATTTCGTAATATGGGCTATGGGGCTTTCATTTGGGTGCCTACAGAGAGCAATCATAAAAATTTCAGTAGCTTTTGGGTTGAGGTCTGCTCACTATTATTCATTTTTTAGAGTAACGAATTATTCATTACCCGTACGCCAAATTTGACCAAGTTAATGATCGAGTGTACGCGTTATTCGGTCATGTAGATACTTTTCCTTTCACTCCTCCATATGATTTTCACCCCCAAACTACTAAAATCTAAAAATCAACTCGACGCATAGGATGAAGACCGTAACCAAGTAGCTTCAAATCACCGTAACCTAGTACATCCTAACTACACTAATATATACTTTTTACCATCCATCCTACGTATACCCATAAGATCTTTCAATGTGTAGACTTCAAAGGCCTTGAGTTCATTGCCTTCTCTCACAACCTCTCTTACATTTATGGAAATCCAGCCACAAGTATCACCACACACCAACATTGTCCTCCCCTCCACAAATATTCTTTTTGCAACCAAAACCCATTTGTTCGATGCCACAAGTGAAAAACATGCACCACATATGCACTAACAGTTACCCTTTGGTGACCCTTCAACAAGAACCACCCTCAGATGCATCATGTGGTTAACCACCCACAAACCAGAAGAAAACTAAAAAATCGACCCAAACAGCAAATAATATACAAGAAAGAGACCAGAATGTAAATAGAAAGGGGGACATAAAAGAATTACCACTGAATCTGACCATCATCACTGTTACCACCAATTATTTCCTTCCATTATCATATCCTATTTAGAATAACTAAAAGAATAAGGAATCAAGAGTTGAAAAAGATCTTATCTTGCTTACCAATAATTGCCAAAATAGCTGACAGTAAGCAATTCAATCCGGTTCTCAATTTCAGTAGTAAAGAGACTTGCAAAAGGAGACGGACAAGCAGATCACAAACATCTAGATATGGAATAGGAATTTTATTGGAAACTAGGGAACTACAACTAAATCAGTCACAGATCTAATAACTATAAGGAATATACAAAAAGAAGATCGTAAGAAGAAGAATGTTCAAAGATTTATGGCCAATGAAGTAACCAGAAAAATACGAAAAGAACATTATGATAAAGGGCAGCAAAAAAGTAACACGTGACTGGGGAAAAACTTTGACCTTAATAATATGTTATCCCTCTTAATAAGCGGAAAATAGAAAGGCCAAAGCAATATGTCAGCTTTGCGAACTCGTTCAGGGACATAGCTAAAACAAAATAAATGGGACTGATAACTTATTATGTAATCCATTTCTTAAATTACTGTAAGTCAAATAAGAATCAAACAGTTTTTCCATAGAAGCTGGAAAGATGCGTTATGTACAGAGAGGCAATCATTTGCCTACTTGCTTCACTACAAGTCTAACTTCCATATATAAAAAGCATAATCTCCTGATGGCATACAACAATATCCCCAATAACATTTGATAAGCAGTATTTAAAAGATTATAATCACCTTGTATAGCTGAGAATGTGGCAGATGACAAAACTCCAAAGCGCAAAAGCACCATAAATGCAGGTAATACTTGCACAGAATTTCAAATGTCATAATTAGGATATCTCCAGTAAATGAGGACGTCTACAAGTTCGCTTCCCTAATTCAATCTCCTCCTCCTAGGTGCACGAGAATCACCGCTGTCGACATCTGTGCCTCTTGAGGCATCGTTTCTCCTTCGGGAAGAAGTTGAAAGGGAGACAAGAGAATCAATTTCCATGGCCGTGTCCATTTGACTCTCTGAGTTTACTGCAGCAATGCTTGAAAAAGAATCTCTATCATCGACAGGTTGAGGCTGCTCTCTGTTCCTCCCAACATAATGATTCCTAGCATATGCCTCAACTATCCCTTCTGCAGAACTCAATGCATTGGGAAATGAAGAGAGAATTGAAGATCTTTGTGAGTGTGACTGCATTCTCCGCAGTAGAAGTGGGTGAAGCCTGCGGGTAGGCCCTGTCTCAGGGTTAGTTGTGCCGGTTGGAATTAACTCTGATATGTCATCAGAAGGCGTACTTGGATTTTGCTCAGCACGTATTCCCCTCAATGTCATTATCCTATTTAGAAAGTTATTAGTCCTATCTGCAGTTTCACGGGCACCATTTAGATCCTGCAAAGTAGTTAAATCCCGAATCATATCAAACCTACTTCCAAGACGCCGAATCATCTCTTCTACTGGGAAGTTAAAAGAACTTTGAATGCTTTGCCTCAAGCTCTCAACTCGCCTAGCATGGGGCCTAATAGGGATCTCGTGAGTTGGATCCTCCTCAGGTTGGCGAGTGTTACTCCCACGGCCATAAATTGGAGTAACATTCTTTATGGTCACTTCTCCTTTGCAGACTGGGCATTCCTTTGCATCTGAATACATATGTAACCATCGATACAGGCATGCCCAACAAAATAAGTGACCACAACAAGTGACAACAGGATCTGTAGCCAAATCCAAACAGATATTACAATCAAAGAAGCTCCCATCATTGCCAATTCCCTTTTCAACATCAGTCTTTTTCTCCAATACTTGATTATCCAAATATCCATTGTTGTTTTCACACATTTTGGAGACCTCATCCCTTCTTCCTTCAGCAGTAACACTACCCTCACCAGTCTGCAATGTGCTCATATTGCCAGAATTGCCTAACAATTGATTCAATTCCACTGAAAGGGATTGTGTTTCATGTGGAATTTGAACTTGCCGCTGTCTCCACCGCTGTTGAGCTCTAATTCTAACAGCTTCCCTTATTCTCTCGATAGGGTCATCAACAGCTGCCCTAATTCTCTCAATAGGGCGATCAACAGCTTCCCTAATTCTCTCAATAGGGTCATTATCCCAATCGTCCAAATTCACCACTTCACTTGGCACTGATCCTGATGCTATCTCAGGACTAGGCCCCAGGTTCAAATCAAGGTTCATGATATCAGATGTTGCATCACCCATGAGACCACAGAATTTCAGATCAGAAAACCTGAAATTAAACAAATTGAGCAAACTCATAAAAATTCAAGCCTTCTCACGAATGCAAAACTCTCAGATAAAAACCTTACTTAATAGCACTCCCAAAAAATCCTAGATAAGCAGCCCTAACTTAACCACAAAAAGAAGGAACCAACTTTACGACCAAATTCAAGGCCAATAACATAAACCAACCTTTTTCGCAAACAACAGAAACCTAGATGAGGAAACCCCTACAATCACCTATAAGTTATCAAATGAAATGGAATACCATCACTTTATAATCAATTGTAAGATCCCCAAATTAACGGTATGATCAAACCCTTTATCTTCGGTCACCAAGATGACAACTTTAAAGTCAATGATTTTACAACAGATACTACAAATGGGATAAAAGTCTAAAAATTGATAAAATGAAAGTGGCGAATATTGTAAAAAATCACACTCCAAAAGAGGCATCATAATAACAGACCTGGAACAATAACAAACGACGGCTACAATCAGCTTGCAACGCTCTTCAGACTTTGAGTCCAGTTGGCTCCGAGTTGACTCACCATTCCCTGTTCCATCCTCTTATTATCAATCTCATCTATCTGGCTGAACACACACACACACAGAGGGTGAGAGGGACAGAGAGCGACGACGCGCGAGAGAGAAACAGAAAACGATTTGTGTAAAATGTAAACAGAAATCTCTAACCAAGACTCCAGAGAGAGAGAGAGAGAGAGAGAGAGACTTATCTACAACCCTGCCTAGATTTACTTTTTGGTTTTAGACGATGAAGAAATTGAACCGTGGAGATGATAGTATGGCCCATCACGTTCACCATACCTTAATAAATAGAAGAAGCTAGACGGTTCAGATTGACTTGAAAAAGGGCAACAAGATAAGTTGAGTGGTGGATGCGGCAAGATGCCTCATTGGGCTGATGATATTTTGCTTTATCGTAAGATTCATATGACACCAAATTAGAAACTGGTTCAACAATAATATTAACCTATTTCTAAACAGTTTCGAAAGAAAATAAAATAAAATGAAGCATGTGATATAAATTTAGAATAATATAATGGGATAGGATGACTTGAAAGGGTATGGAATAGGATGATTTCAAAGGGTAATATAATGGGATAGAATGATTTCAAATTGATCATATTTATATTATAAAATTGATTAATTAAAAAGATATTTTAAGAATTAATTTATTTTTTGTTTAACTTAATAAAAGATAGTAAACTAAATTGAAGGTGTAAAATCTTTTTCATTCAGTTCGGTAGATGTCATTGATATATATATAGTTACAATAGCAAAGAGGTTAGTATATATAAAGATATTTTAGGGATGCTAATTATCTTTACTAACTAAGTTGATTTTACAAGGACTCCTTGTTACAACTGAACTAGATTTGTTGGTGGTAGGATAGATTTTGTCCTTATTTCTAATACCCTCCCTCAAGCGAAATTGGATGGGACAAACAGAGAGCTTGTTGTGAAGAAAGAGAAACCGAGTTGTTGGTAACAACTTGGTAAAAGCATCTGCAATTTGATTAGTCGTGGAGATGTATCAAATGCATAATCGTTTGTAGTGGAGATGTATCAAATGCATAATCGTTTGTTGGTTAGTTTCTCTTGAACAAAGTGAAAATCGATTTCAACGTGTATGGTACGCCCATGAAAAATAGGATTTGTAGCTAGGTAGGGGGCACGAATATTGTCACACCATAGCACTGGAGGGGAGGAAGGCTGAGCACCAAGTTTAGTCAAGAGCTTTTGAATCCATAGCAATTCAGCAGTGGTGTTAGCTGAGCGAGGTATTGTACGTTGCTTTCGAGAGCTCTGGAAATTAAGTTAGGACCAAGATAGATACCAAAAGCCCCTTGAGATCAACGATCATCACGAGAGGTAGCCCAGTCAGCATTTGAGTAAGCATGAAGTGACATTGTAAAGCTTCGTCGAAAGGGAAGTCCATGCGTCATTGTGTCCTTTATTCATTTGATGGTAGTCCAGTGACTCTCTGTTGGTGCTTGCATGTATTAACACACCTTGTTCACCGCGAAAGCAATCTTTGGTTTAGTTATTGTGAGATATTAGAGAGCATCAACAATACTGTGATATCCAATAAGATCATAATACGGAGTGCCAGAGGCAACAAGGTTTGTAGAAGATGCCACTGGGGTAGATGCAGGTTTTGCTGAGTCCATCTTGCTACGAACTAACAGATCATGAATGTATTTATGTTGACATAGTAAAAGACCAATAGGGCTACGAGTTGCTTCAATGTTAAGAAAGAAGTGTAGAGGGCCTAGATCTTTCATGGAAAAAAATGAATTAAAGATGAAACAATAGATGTAATTTTTGTTTATGAAGATCCTGTAATGATGATGTCATCGACATAAATCAGAATGAAAATGACAAAAGTGGCAATTCGTCTAATAAAGACAGAGGCATCAACTTGTGATTCATGAAATTGCATTTGGAGAAGAAGAGACCAAAGCTGCATAAACCATGCACATGGCACTTGCTTAAGATCGTACAAAGATTTATGAAGACGACAAACATAATTTGGAAAACGAGGATCAACAAAGCCAATTGGTTACTGCATATAGACCTCATCTTTAAGAGCACCGTGAAGAAAAGCGTTAGAATCTAATTGTTTGATCGACCAATTTTACTTAATCGCCAATGCAAGAACAAGGTGAATGGTTATTGGCTTGACCACGGGATTGAAAGTTTCATCATAATCAAGGCCATGTTGTTGAGTGAAACCCTTTGCCACCAAATGTGCTTTAAATCAATCAATAGAGCCATCAGGCTTGCATTTAATGCAAAAAACCCATTTGATGTATAAGACTCCAAATATGATTAGTGATCAAGGCGTTGTATTTTTCAGCCATTGCAACATGCCACAGAGGGTCCTTGGATGTTGTGGTGTAATATGAAGGTTCAGATTTAGGAAGGAAAGTTGTTGTCATAGCATTATTAGGATTCGGTTTAGTAATCATTGACTTGGCACGTGTTTGCATTACATGTGTGACATTTGTTGGGGGGCAAAGAAATAGGATTGGAATTTGTGGTAGGAGAGGATGTTGTCGTTGAGTTTGTGGAATTAAGAAAGAATGAGTGGTTGTGCATGGAATTTGACGTGCCAACATGTGTTGGGGATTGGGAGTGGACATTTGTTAGGGAAGATGGGGCATTTGTTGGTGGTGGAGAGAAGCAAGGAAAGAAAACTAGAGGTGGCCCAAGGATAGATGGTTGGGTGGATGGCTCTGAAGAATTGGACATTGTTGTGGCAAAAGGAAAGTCCATCTCATTAAAAACCACATAACAAGAAATATAAATTCTATTTGATTGTAGACGTAAACACTTATAACCCTTGTGTTTACTTCTATAGTCAAGAAAAACACACTTGGCTGAACAAAATTGGAGCTCGTGATGATTGTAGGGACGCAAGTGTGGGAAGCCCACACATCCAAAATTCTGAGGAAACTTGTAATCAAGTTGAGTATTAAAAATCTTTTCCAATGGTGATAGATAATTAAGCACTTTGGCAGGTAACATTGTTGGACCCCGAACTTTTCGTAAAAGATCAGAACTATTGAATGAGAAATTTGGGTGATTAGTCACGAGTTAAGAGCTCATGAATGAA